>JXSR01S004429.1:4490-21653 GCA_000969725.1 Ophiothrix spiculata
TTCCAACCAAGCTAAAAATAACATTTTTCCTTGTGAAAATTCCTTTCTGGAATTGTATACTTTTATTAACTTTAAGCACTTTGTTCAAAAGTTATGGTAAAAAATAAATTTGCAAAAATGAAACAATGAGTGATGTGCTTTCAACCCTTAACTGGTTAGACTTGTATCAAACCCTTGGCCCCCACCTGGGCCCTTAGACCCCTGACAAGAGGGATGAGCGTTCTGTTAGCTTCACTCACTTTGCTTCGTAAATTTTAGTTCCCCCCCCCCCGTGTTGAAAATCATCCTAAGCCTATTGTCTAGAGTTGTAATGTGAATCTTGATTTTAAAGGTACCGGTATTAAAGTTTAAACAAACAAATTCTTGCCCCCTATAATGAACACGATGTATGGTCCATTGGAAAAATTTGGGCGATCTTTCCCTTTAGAATACAAAATATTGCAACTACATTTTGTGCTTCATTTTTCCAGATAGCTATCCAGACACAAGTCCAAAAATAGAATTCCTTGAGAGAGATGAAAGCCCAACTTGTGACACATTGATGATGGAACTCTTACAACACCTTTACCAGGTTGCAGGAGACAGTCAAGGCTCACCAATGTGTTTTACACTGGTAGAATCAGCGAGGGATTGGCTTGCAGTTAATCACACAGGTAGGCTTACAGAAATTATACCAGGAGCATCACTACCCAGGGTCTTAAATTTTTTTTGTATGGGTATGTGCCTGCCGGACTCTGAAAAACTGACCATCTCTATACCATAAGGCAGGCACATATACGTATACCTTGTTGTTGCTCATGGAGCAAAGTTATTGTACCTCAGGACATGTTCGGACGGAGGTTGACCCGATATCCTGGCAGATGAGGTAAATCTTCACTTGAAGCATATACAGCGTGTGCATTTTGTTTCATGCACAAATTGTGTCTACATTTCAAGTAGCCTCGGTTTTTGTCCCAGTCTATGTTTTCAAGTGGCTTCTATTGCAACTTTCTCTGATCAAAGTACACCAATTTCCCTGCTAATCCGTTTTGAAGACTCTCAAAATGGCACGTGGAGCTGTAAAATGCCGGAGGTACAATAACCCACCCTCCGTGAGCGACAATCCAAGATGACCGCCATTCCATAGAATTTAGACGGTGGTCAAATCAAAATGGAGGCGAGCACGGATTCCTCCTTTTTAAATTTCCTTGGGTACACTACAAATGGATATTGATACCATCTATAGACGCAAGCAATGTGTATGTAAATTAGTGTGTAGATTTAAGTTATGGTATGATTTGATTTACTTTCACAAACACTTGTTAGGGGGGCCTGATGCAAAAAGGGGGCCCTTAAACTTTTCACCCTCATAAAGGGGGGCCTTAATTACCACAAATATTCTGGTAAAAATTGGAGTTTACATGCTTTTTTATGGGGTTGACCACTAATTTTTTTTGCAAAAAAGGGGGTCCTTGAATTTTTTGAGGTCGAAAAGGGAGGGGGCCCAAACATTTTCTGTGATAATTTTTGTTTGCATCAGGCCCCCTAACAAGTGTTCATGAACAGTCCCTTATGGCACTTTCTCCTAAGTGGGGGGTCAAACTGGGGACTAAAAAACATCTGGATGGGCAAATTATTTTTGAGCAGAAATAATTATATAAGTTTTTATAATGCGCCTACACAGACAAAACAAATCCATGAAACCTGCTAACTTTAGTTAAAAATTGTTTAAAAACTGGTGAAAATTGATTAGAAATAGAAATTGAAATTTGTGCACATTTTTTTGCCATTTTACAATCAAATTATCAAAGACAAGGGATATTGAGTGAAATCTGTGCAGTGACTGAAAGTGGGGGCAATGACTTGTGATGAGGGGGCCGTTTTCCCATTTCCTCCCCACCTGTTTGGTGCCACCCCTGCCTATAAACCGTTAAATTGCAACTTGAGATTAGTCTCTTTTGAGGAAGCGAAAAAATGCTACCAATATGTTAACCAATTTGACTCAATGTTGTCTCTCATTCTTACAGTTCCTGAAGCTACAGATGCTAACCCGGCAGAAGAAATAAATAAGAAAGATGACGGCGAAGAATCCGATGAAACATCCAAGCATCTCAGACGAATCAACAAAAAGGTCAAAGGTCACAAGAAACAACCGGAAGAGGAAAAGATCCACGGCAAGAAACCAAGAATGAAGACGGCAACAGAGGTTATCTCTCGTATACTTTGGGATGAGCAGCTTTGTAAGGAGCATTTTGTAATTGGCTATCTGGATCGGTTTGTAGGCATAATAGAGAAATCATTTACAGAGTTTAGCTGGGAAGATATTGCGTCGGTTGATTATGACACTCTAGCGATACCCAAACACAGGATCCAATATTTCAAGTATAAAGATGAGATTGTTTGGGATAAAACTAAGCGTCTGGATGATGTTTTTGGGTCAACAGGAAGTCAAGTTACTATTATTGATGTAATTAAGAAGTACCAAAAAGAAAATAATAGCATTGAAGAAAAAGAGTCTGATGAAAGTCCGGATTCAGAAGAAGATATTCCCGATGGATATGGAGAAGTAAAAGTTGGAAAAACACGCAAGAGTAATAGACCAAACTATTTCATAGCTGTCAGGATTGAAAATTCAGATATTGTTGATATGGTGCAAAAAGTCCAAAGTGAAATTTGCAAATTAGACGACTCTTTAGAAGAGACTTGCACCTCTTTAAAACAACTTCATGTTACCCTTGCTACATTGCGACTCAGCACCCCAAGTGAAATGGAAAAGGCTATAAATGTTTTGAAAGAACAGCAAGGCGCCCTCAAATCTCTTTTAGCACCTGCGACGCTTCTTCGCTTGCAAGGACTTCAAACTTTCCATAATCGTGTTCTTTGTTCTGTTCCTCAATATAATCCTATAGTCTTGAAACTTGCTGATCATATATGCAGTGCAATGGATAATGCAGGTTTACGAGTGGTTGGTACACCACACAGTTTTACCCCACATCTAACTCTATTAAAAATCCGTAGAAAACAAATTAATCAGGGTCATACGGGGTATCTTGATCAAAATGTTTACGGGAGTCATATGAATACTGAATTTGGGGTTCAAAGTATAGATTGTCTTCATTTATGCTCCATGCTAGACTCTCCACAAGCTGATGGATTTTATTATTCGTTAGCTAGTGTAGATGTCCTACCTGAGAGTTAAAGCAATACTATAAAGTGTTAAAATGAAGCGCCCCCTGTCACCCATGAGTTTTGATTTTTTTAGCTCATTGGCTTTGTTTTTGGCAGATATTAATACCATCCAACCGATTTTGCTTAAATATGCTTACTTTTTCTGTTTTGGCCATGCATTTGTTGAATTAAATTTGGGATCCCGGAATTAATTCCACATGTTTTAGTATAGAAAAACGTGTGCTTTATATCAATTTTTAGGAGGCAAAACAAGTTTTTGACAAAAAACACTTGAAAACACTTTTAGATAGTCACAGTCCTTCATTTTATGCTGTTTTTACTCAAAACTATTTCTGACCAAAATCTTATAGTATTGCTTTAAAGAACTTGATGTGGTGAAAATACAAAAAAATATAAGCCTAATGATATGTATGTACGCCAAAGGAATTGCAACTACATGTACTGTAAAACAGAAACAGTACAAACTCACCAAACAGCACTAGATTGGATAAAGAACCATTTTTCAGGTAAATACAAAATGTGTAAAAACAGGTAATTCCACATAAAGCTATCCGCAAAAAACTACATAATTACCAATAGCAAAATATAACTGAACTTAACTTGAGCAAAGCTTTTCACCACATCAAGTTGGCTTACTTTGTATTAACTTCCAATTTATTCTTATGTTCTAATTAACTTTCCATATCATATTTGATCTGTGCCTTGTCCGTTGGAGCTACTTTTTATACAATTTTTATACAGTGATGCAGTTTGTCTGAAATTAAAGCACATTTTTTTTTTGCTTTTCAAATGTCAAATTCTGTTTTTCTCTGTTTTGCATATTTTGGTACTTTTCTGACATAATAAAAGAAAAGTACTTATCTTAAGCTTAAAAGTCTTTATTTACTGTAGTTGCCCTTCAATGTCCCCATTGTACCTTAACATTAGAAGCTACAAAACATGGATGAGCAATATCATGGATGCAAATGAGTAGAGCAGTACACATATTTTTATGGCCTGATCAGTATAATTTTCAGTTCACCTAATTTTCCTATTTGGTTTTCTTTTTTTGAAGCAAATTGAATATAGGAATACTATACTGACCCAAGTCCATGCTTCCCTACTGGGGCCAAAGACAGTATATTGTCCTAATGATGAATATAATTTCCCTTCAAAAATCAATACTGGGCATTGATCATCACTTCCTTTTGTATGGGATAGGGCCAAATCATACTCGGCCTCCAAACAAAATTTTTGCTACCAAACATTTGGTCGTGACGTCACCAAATATTTGCCATCGAACTTAAAGTATGAACGGGTAGCAAACATTTTGTCTAATGTATATGGCAACAGAGATGCCACTTTTCAGGATTTTTCCTGATTTCAGTATTTTTTTACTCAAAATTTATGCGTTTTTATTTATTTTCAGCCCTTTTTTCAGCTTTTTTGCCAAGTTTCAGGATTTTTTAGTGATACTAAGTGGCATCTCTGACCAGGCAATTCAATAGCATGTGCAATCTAGCGCGAACTTTTATTTGGTCTCAACTCGGTGTTGAAGTTATTTTGTTTGGAGTCACTCGTCATTTTGACGTCACGACCAAATGTTTGGTAGGGAAAATTTTGTTAGGAGGCCGACTATGGTTTTGGCCTAAGGCAGCGTAGACTTGGCTCAGTATTATTTTCCTACATTCAATTGAATGATGCAATAAAAGTATCTTCATTTTAATTCATTCATTGTTGTTTAAATGTTTTCATTCATTAATTAAACACATTGTCTATCTTATTCCAAAAGACTTGTATTAAGTTTAGGCCTTCTCAATAAGTCACAGCAGATTTAGTGAAAGTGATATCAAAGCAAGGTAAATTTTAACCGACGGCACCGACGGCAAATGCCGTCGGTGCCCCACACTGTTGCCGCGATGCCCAGAAAAACACAAAACCACCGACGGCACAACTGCCGTGCCCTTTTATATGGTTGCCGTAATGCCCTTTTCATGAAAAAAAAGAAAGAAAAAGAATAAAGGAATGATGTTGTTTGATAGGAAACATTCCCAAATTTAATCCAAAATGTTTAATTAATCGTCTAACATGTTTACAATACTTAATGCACCATTTTATTTCCACGAAATTGCGAACAAATATGTCTATTTATAGTTAAAGTCGCCGCGGTAAATTTTGTTAAATTCTGTTCCGTGACCCGGTGCCGTCAATGTAAAGGCGGGATATCCATTGGACTATTTGGATGTTCAATGGCGCCGCCCTGTACGTAGATTTCACGTTGCAGTGCAGTAAAATATTCGCCAGAGAAACAAAGTTTTGTTGATTATATGACTTCATATATTTAATAAAAGGGGTTTGAAGACAATTTTCGACCGCCTGTTACTTTTGTAAGTCATAAATTGAGTACAAATTCGCCAGGAAACGTAGTTTATTACAGGTGCAAAATTCAACAGTCACATGACAGTCGAGTCATATACGGCCGGTCATGACGGTTAAATGAACGTGTTTTTTTTTTTTTTTTAAAGTTGGTCTCTTTCTTCATTTCTTTTAAATTTCCCTTATTTTACTAGTACTTGCCTTGATGCCCTTTTACAATGCCCTTTCTGATTAGCTGAAGTTGCCGAGATGCCCTTGCAAAATGCTTAAAATTGAAGGCATTTTTCATTTGCCCTTTGAAAATTGCCTTGCCCCTCAACTCCCTTAAAATTTACCCTGTATCAGAGGTGGTTTTCAGGATATCCCACAATGCATTATTCTGATACACTGATTGTATAATATGCCTGCAAATCCAATTCAACTCCTATACTTATGTACAGGTTGCTGAGGTTTTTGAGGTGTCAGCAATGTGGGTAAACACTGGGCTAGTGTGAAAATAAACACATCCCTAGAAAGATATGAATGAGTACTATTCAATGGAATTCTCAAATTCCTAATAGCCCCTTATCCAGAAAACCATTATTGCCTATTACATATCAGTATATCAGAATGATGCATTGTGGGATATCCTGAAAACCACCTCTGCCCTGTATCAAAGAATGGTCACTTTTAAAACCATGGGAGATATTTGGAAACTTAATAACCAATTCCGGGGAGGGGGGGGGGACTTGGATTTTGGTTTGGTATGAACGAGCAGCTGGAGTTTTCAACCACCACCCGTTCTGTAATACTAATCCCAAGGAAGCGAAAAAATGCTACCCATTTGTACACCACTCTGTTATCTAGACCGTTCTTATTGCACTTAAAAACCTAATTTGGCAATCGATAGGTAAACTAAAGGAGAACTTGGTCCAGAAATGGTCATTTTTTTTAAATCCAACCGTTTGGAAACCATTTTTCAAATATTTGAGGGGCCTTTGGTAAACCTGGGAGGTCAAAAATGTAACCATTCTTTTTTGCGCATCCGTCTACCCACTTTTCCACTAAGTACCCCCCCCCCCCCGAACCAATTAGCAATACTTCCACAGATGTAGCGAGTGATCATAAAATGAACACGATGCTATGTATTGTTCTTTGTGGCAAGTTCTTGTAGCTGAAGCACTGTCTTCAGTCCTGGCATTGTCTGCTGCAACATTGGATGTCTCGCCGCAACTATCCTGACCAGGTTTGGATGCACTGTTAGCTTGGCTGCCATCTATGCCACAATTTGATACAGCAGCACATAGTGTGTCAGTGTCTTGAGATATCCCACAATCCTTTGTTGAAGTGTCAGTGTCTTGAGATATTCCACAATCCTTTGTTGGAGTGTCAGTGTCTTGAGATATTCCACAATCCTTTGTTGAAGTGTCAGTGTCTTGAGATATCCCACAATCCTTTGTTGAAGCGTCAGTGTCCTGAGATATCCCACAATCCTTTGTTGAAGTGTCAGTGTCCTGAGATATCCCACAATCCTTTGTTGAAGTGTCAGTGTCCTGAGATATCCCACAATCCTTTGTTGAAGTGTCTAATCTGCACCAGTCTACTCCATATGCTAGTGAGGCATGTTCCATGTATGAGGCCACTACTGCTTGACTTTCATTTTCTAAAAAAAAAATAAAGCTAAAGTGAAAAATTGCAATCAATAAATTTTACTACGAAAATATTTTATGGCATGCAGAAAGCAAATAAAATGGCCCATACCTCCTATCTCATTAAAACAATTAAGGCTGGTAAACCCACAACTAGTAGAAAGGAAGACACAAAACAACCTAACACCACAACAGAGCCAACGCATGGAGATGTTGGTACATCATGGCTGTCCCACCTAGGCGGGCTCTGCAGTTAATGAGTGTGGACTTGTGTCAACAGTGGTCCTCCTTTCAATAAGGCTTTAGGTAATTTCCAAATGCCCCCTCCCTTTCCATTTCATCTTTTTTCTTGTTTTCCTATTTTTGAACGGAATGATATTCCATAACATTATTATTTTTAACCAATTGGCATCCATTCTTTAAAAGTCTATTGGTCATTTTCACGTCATTAATTTTATCCCCTTTTCTTTTGTTGTGTGAATGTGTGACCTGTTGTATTCTTTTATCATATACGTACATAGCTACACAGTAGTCATTTGCTTTCCTACTGTTGTGGTGTTAGGTCGTCTTGTGTTTTTATCGTCCTTGTTAAAGAACAGTTTTATCTGTCCGAAATGTCGGTCTTTATGCTTTTAAGTATTGTATATACCCCTTTAAATATTGATAGGCTAGCTAATAAATTATTTTTAACCATGTTCTATTTAGTAAAAAAATATGTGGGTAAAAAATTAGTGGGAAGAATCTAGGCCAGTCCCTTTAATGCACATGGGAAAGAGATAACAGTCACAGGTTACTAATGACAGAAATTACCTTGAATTTCATAGCAGTTTAGAACGTGGAAACCGTTATGCATAGCTGCTGCCAGCAGCAAATGACCATGCTTAGGATGCCATTTAAGACGCCAAACACCGCCCCCTATATGTGTGTCGCTCACTGGTTTACGCATTTGCCTCGTATCCCATACAAGAATATGTTCATCATAGCTGTGAAAAAATAGAATATGATGAGAAACATTTAAAATTAATTGTTTGTCTTAAAATCTATCCTGCTCTTGAAAAACTAGTGTGAAATGCATTTTTTAAAGAATTTTTTTGTGTGTGACCAAGTCCTAAGTGTCATTCTACATATAAAAAAGAGTTCCATATGTACCCCCTTATATATTTACATGATACAAAATTAATGTTAATATTGGCCTTTTTAAAAATTAAAAAAAAACGAAAAAAAAACAAATTAATTAAATTTTATAAGTAAATATATAAAAGGAGTTCATATGATTGGATACACCATGGATTTGCACTTTCAACACTGTTGATTAATCCATTTCACTCGCTCCGTTCGTTTTGATGTGGAATTGATGACTTTATGTATTTGGATATAGAAACTTCTTGAATATTAATTATGTCACTTACATAATCGCATCAGACAGTGCCAATGCGAAAAATTTCTTGAACACAAAATCAGATTTGAAAACTTTAATATTTTTAAAAAATGGGGGAATTTTTTTCTCAGACTTTTTGAAAAACTAACATGCAAACTAAACCTAATGCAAGGAGCTTTGAGACACACACACAAAATTATATGGCCTTAGTACAAACAAGATGGTTCACGAACCAGTAGTCTCGCCTGCGTATCGACCGCCTACTGAATTGACCGCCTACTTAATCATCAAGTTGTGGGGTGGATCCCAAGGGTACAATTTGACACCTTAATCTTTGAAATCGGACAAAGTTGAAAAATTGACCCCAACGGAAATGTCGGACGACGGGGTCACCATTGACACTTTTGATCTCTGGTCCAAGACGTACAATTTGACACCTTAATCGTTGAAATCAGACAAAGTTGGAAATTTGACCCCAACGGAAAGGTCGGACGACGGGGTCACCATTGACACTTTTGATCTCTGGTCCAAGACGAACAATTTGACACCTTAATCTTTGAAATTGGACAAAGTTGAAAATTTGACCCCAACGGAAATGTCGGACGACGGGGTCACCATTGACACTTTTGATCTCTGGT
Source organism: Ophiothrix spiculata (assembly GCA_000969725.1). Taxonomy (NCBI): domain Eukaryota; kingdom Metazoa; phylum Echinodermata; class Ophiuroidea; order Amphilepidida; family Ophiotrichidae; genus Ophiothrix; species Ophiothrix spiculata. Next base: position 13,658 of record JXSR01S004429.1, read on the forward strand.
CCAAGACGTACAATTTGACACCTTAACCTTTGAAATCGGACAAAGTTGAAAATTTGACCCCAACGGAAATGTCGGACGACGGGGTCACCATTGACACTTTTGATCGCTGGTCCAAGACATACAATTTGACACCTTAATCTTTGAAATCGGACAAAGTTGACCCCAACGGAAAGGTCGGACGACGGGGTCACCATTGACACCTTTGATCGCTGGTCCAAGACGAACAATTTGACACCTTAATCTTTGAAATCGGACAAAGTTGAAAAATAAGCAACATTTTATGCATAAATTATGCAAATTAGGTACTTAATTAGCATATTTTGCGCCGAAATTGTTGCTGGATCCTGTTCGGCTCCGGGTCTACCCAGTCACCAAATACCATTAACGTAGGGCATGCGGTTTCCGAGATATGCTCCGGACGGTGGACAGAAAATCGGATCGCTGTCTCTTCCTGAACATTTTCAGGGCGAGACAATAATATATAAAGTGTAAAAATTGAACAATTCAAAAATTTCAAAAAATATAAATAAAATGGCACAAAGCCTGTATGCAAAGGTCAAAAAGCATTTCTCCACAGTTATCGGTTGAAGCCAAGGTATGGGGAATTATCAGGTGCAAAATATCTCAACTATTTTGCTTCACATTCATTTTTGGTAAATATTTTGTACGCAACCCTTTGGAAATCTCATTTTGTACTGGATAAAAGAAGGTAAAGCATGAAACATTTTTTCATAGTTCTATTTATTTATTTTTTTTTAATGTATGGTGCACACCAGTTTGGTCTTTAAATTTCTGACATAAAAAATGTGGTCACGAACTCTTGTATGTGTTATTTTACAAAACACTGCCTGTTTTTGGCAAGAAAAATGATGAGTACGGATGCATGTCGGGGGCACTAATGATATAGGGGCCTATGCCCCCAGTGAGGGGGGGGGGGGAGCACTCAAATTTGAAACTGATATGTATGTCCGGAGTGAAGCACCAGACTGGGGGTCAACTGAACTAATTTTGAGAAAAAACAACCCAATTGGAACTGAGTTTGGAGGGTCTGGTGAACTAAAATTTCTGCCAAAAACCGCCATCTGAGATTGAAAATTTTCACAATTTTGATCAATTTCCGTAGTTTTGTAACTAACCTTGCTTTTATCTTCCAACAAATGAATAAAATTATTTTCAGGATAATTCTCTCCAAATAAAAACAACATCATCATCGTCATGTGAGTGCAAGAAAGTCGTCTGCAATAGTTCTATTTTGCATAAATTTACATTGCACATTGTAGGATGTCCAGTCTTGGGTCAGTGGCTCTTGAAATGGTTCTTCAGGTGACTGATGGTTCTTCAAGTGACGGTGTTGCCCGAAGAACCATTTCAAGAGGCACTGACATATGGTAGACAAATTTTTCCCATTCTAGTGACAAAGGTGTTCAATGAATATCACTTATGGCAGCCATTGCAGATATGATTTTCTTGCACTCACATGGTGAAAATCTACATACCTTCCAGTGGCAAGAAGATTCTGTATATTAGCATTGCTGTGAATACTGCACACACCCATACTATGCCTGCAAAAATGGAGAGATTTAATAGGCTTGCGATCTTCCATAGCTTATAGTCATTTCATAAATATCAGAGTTATATTATTTAAATGTTAAAGTCTCTGCCAAAATTCCTCATTTTAGGGTTAGGGTTGGGTCATAGCTAGTGAGTTAGGATCGGGTCATAGTTTGTGAGTTCGAGTCGGGTCATGGATGAAAGTTTTGATGGGACCTAAAGTATACTTTTTCCAATTTTATTTAGGCCTAATACAAAATAATACACCTACCTCTTACTGACAAAGTTTGGTATTCTGAACCCATTGAGATAATTTCATAGATTTGACAATTTAAAGAAAGGCCTCAAAATATTGTTTGATTGGCATAACCCGACTGACCCTAATTTTCTGGGCAAGTAAGAAAGTTAGGATCAGTAAAAGCACCAAAATTTCATGAATTGGTGCTTCTTCAAAAAATTATTGAAAAAAGCACCTAAATTTAGTGCATTGGGTGGATTCTTGAAAAAGTAATGAAAAAAGCACCCAAACTGACATGTTTTTTTCTGAAAATTAAAAAAAAAAATTCTTCTGTGTCACAATAAACATTTTTTTGACCAAGTATACTTTAGGTCCCATATTTTAGGGTTAGGGTTTGAGTATATTTATGGTTAGGGTTGGTCATGGCTAGTGAGTTAGGGTCGGGTCATAGTTTAATGGGACCTAAAGTAAACTTTTTTCCAATTTTAGTTAGGCCTAATGCACAATAATGCACCTACCTCTTGCTGACAAAGTTTGGTTTGTGACATGATGTGCGGATGTCCCAGCCCTTGAATAGACAATCATCACCACCTGAAAGAAATCGCACACACGTTATTTGCTTATACTTATGGATACTTATCTTTGTCCATGCGTGAGCCCCAGGCTTATCATGTGTAGTGTGCGGTTATAAGGGGTCAGGCTAGGTCTCTCTGAAACATTGCATAAGGGTGAATTAGGCCCAGCAAGAGTTATTTTCACCCATTCAAAACAAAGACGACCCATCATTTTTTTGGAGGGGCTGCAAGCCTCAACCCCACCAGGAGGCACATATCACAATGTGAGTGCAAGACAGTCGTATCTGCAATAGCTGCCATTTTTCATATATTTGCATAGCACACTTCAAAATGTCCAATCTTGGGTCAGTGACTCTTGAAAGAGCCAGTGACAATATGGGAGAGAAATTTTTCGAGGGATTTTTGCATTCTAGTGATAAGATGTTAAATAAATATAGCTTATTGCAACTATTGCGGATATTACTTTCTTGTACTGACATGAGTATAACATGTACCACTTGCTTAGCATGTTCAGTGGCACTCAAGCAAGGGTTTTTCGGGGGGGGGGGGGGTTTCTATAGAAAACAATCCCAGTGTTAAATTTGTATGGGCATGCTCTTTGTATCTCCTCAGAAATCTGCAAGTTAAAAATTGCAGTTTTCCTTCTGGATTCAAACCCGGTACCTCTCACACTCCAATCTCTCTCATCACTATGTCAAGCCACTGAGCATGCCGGTCTATGACGTATTTGGACTTATGCGATATGCTAACTTTGCAATTTTTTGGTGTTTGAAAGGGTTAGGGTTAGTGAAGACCTATATGTACGCGTTCATAACCCTACGCCCAAACATCACTTCTCCGTTTAAAAACTATCCCCTCGGAAATCTGCAAGTTAAAAATGGCAGGTTTCCTCCTGGATTCAAACCAGGATACCTCTCGCACCCCAATCCCTCTAAAAATATGTCAAGCCACTGAGCACACGCTGCCATGGAAGCGATTTTGTGATTATTGCTAACTCTGGTCTATGACGTATTCAGACTTAGGGTTAGGGTTAATCCACAACCTTTTGACCTTGACCATTACGATTTTCACTATTAATGCAAGTATCTTGCACAAACATGTGTTTAGAAAATATACATCACTCATTAACTCTGCCCCACCCCCTTCTTACCTGAATATATAACACTGGGTTGCCAGTAGTCAAATGCAGTTATCCATGCCTCGTAGCTGTGGGCATTCCAGTGTGCTAGGGATTTTACTGATGCTGATACAGGGTTTACTTCCAACACAGTCACACAACCTTTGGAGTCACTTACAGCAACTTGGGATAAACTGCTAGAAAAAAAAGAGATGCATATATTAAGAGAAATTTTGATCTCTTCAGTGACAAGTTCGTCCTTTCTCAAGCTTGTCCTTTAATATCTACTTTTTGCATAATTGTGGTCCAGTTTTTTTACAAAACTACCTGTATGGATGACAAAATGAAAACTTTTCTCTTTCAACTGAGTGTGCAAAAGACACTTGTAAAAACCATGTAAGCACTCGACATTTTTTCTCTCGCTCTCACTGGAAGACACCCACCCCCGTTTTTACCAACTGTCATTGTGTAGCTGTTGGCCGTTGGGATGACATACTGATGGCACTTGAAACACATGGTTTCCAGAGATCTCTACCTTCAGCTGTTCTGATGAACTGTTGCCAGTCAAGGTCAGTCCAGTCTCTAATGTTGATAGTCCAAGTTCTTGCAGGTCTTCCTCTCTTTCTTGAGCCACCCGTGCCTCCTTGCAGTACATTGCCAGCAAGGCCTACCCCATCCATCCACACGCCCAGACCACCGCAACCGCCCACGCATCACAACTGCCAACAGATCCCCATGCTCACCGATGCAAAAAAAGGATTTAGTGGTTACCAATTTACCTTGCTTGGATGAGTGAGTTGTGATTGATTGCCTAAAATCCCACCTTACCCATGGTATCCTTACCTGGGATATTTGACATTGGCCCAGTCAAGTGACAGCGCCAAACAAGCATCGTCTGATTGCTGGATACTATGGCGTGATAACTCTTGCATCTGGTAGACTTCATTGGAATTCTGTATGGAAGGTATATGAAAAAAAATGAAAAGACAACTGAAACCCGGTTACAATGTTGCCTGTATAATTTTAGATTTATTGTCCATGATCATGATGTTTCTTTTTTATTCAAATTATCAACTAAAAGATACATAAATTGAGAATAAAAATACACAGTGGAATTTCATTACAACAAAATCTGATTAAAAGAGTCTATGTTTAAATTTTGATGGAAAATCCAATTGACTAAACTACTTGCTCAAGGAATTTTTATAGGGAAATCAGGATACGCCGCCATCTTGTGTCGCTCATGGAGCAGAGTTATTATACCTCCGGATATATTCGGAGTATGGCCCGATATCCAGAGAGATCACGTAAATCTTCACTTGATGCGTATACAGCATGTGCATTTTGTTTTACACGCAAACCGTGTCTACGTTACATTAAGTAGCGTGTATTGCGACATGATCTGATCAAAATACGCCAATTTTCCCGCTAATCCGTTGCGAAGACTCTTGAAGTGTGGCACGCGGAGCCGTAAAATGTCGGAGGTACAATAACTCACCCTCCATGAGGGACAATCCAAGACGACTGCCGTCCCGTAGGATTTACACGGCGGTGAAATCAAAATGGCGACGAGTACTGGTTTCCTTATCCAAATTCCTTGTACTTGCCTCATTTGGTGGCACCAACCCCTTGAAGATGACCTGTCCTTCTGCATCAGCAACAGCCAAACAAGGTCTATGTGCAACGGGCTGGCAACACCTACAGAATAAAAAATGAAGAGATTTATAGTGCACTATATCCTCGGGCTACGCCTCCCTTGTCCAAGGGAATTTTATGCCCTTACCATTTCATGTCCAGAATGGCTGGTGTCTCCACACACTGGCATTGGTGTAACTCAGCGGTGTCTGTCAACGTGTAAAGCAGCAGTCTTCCCTTCCTCTGTGCTTGGTTCGACTCCTCTTTACCAGAATTATCATCCCGTATAGATACGCCCTTACCATTTCATGTCCAGAATGGCTGGTGTCTCCACACGCTGACATTGGTGTAATTCAGCGGTGTCTGTCAACGTGTAAAGCAGCAGTCTTCCCTTCCTTTGTGCTTGGTTCGACTCCTCTTTGCCAGAATTATCATCCTGTATAGGTATGCCCTTGTTTTACCATTTCATGTCCAGAACGGCTGGTGTCTCCACACACTGGCATTCATGTAACTCAGCGGTGTCTGTCAAGGTGTAAAGCAGCAGTCGTCCCCTTCTCTGCGCTTGGTTCGACTCCTCTTTACCAGAATTATCATCCTGTATAGGTATGCCCTTACCATTTTATGTCCAGAATGGCTGGTGTCTCCACACACTGGCATTCATGTAACTCAGCGGTGTCTGTCAAGGTGTAAAGCAGCAGTCTTCCCGTTATCTGTGCTTGGTTCGACTCCTTTTTGCCAGAATTATCATCCTCACTTAACTTACCACTTCATGTCCAGAATGGCTGGTGTCTCCACACGTTGGCATTCATGTAACTTAGCGGTGTCTGTCAAGGTGTAAAGCAGCAGTCGCCCCTTTCTCTGTGCTTGGTTCGACTCCTCTTGGCCAGCAGTATCATCCTGTTTCAAAATAAACAAATGTTGATAAAAATCTGAGAATGCCATTATCTTTTGTACACAGAACTACCTTGTATATATATCAACATAAGGTCTGTTTATCCAAAAATTGAAAAAAGACTGCTAATTTTAAAATGAGGTTCCGCAAGTCTGAAATAAGGCCTGCCAGTAAAAAATAAGTTAAGATACGTGTGTCAAGTATGTGCACTTCTTAGGTATTTTTGATCCCATTCATTCAAATCAATATGACCGAACAGGAAATATATCTGTACTTTTCATCAAAACATAACCACTACTCAATCTTGCTGAATATTTATATGAACTTATGTCCAATGTATGTCCATGTGGTAACAAGAAAATATGCCAGAAATAATATCAAAATCATGAACAATTACGTACAAAAATATTAATACGCAGTAATTTGGTCTTAATCAATCATTACACAATACAAAACCATCAGTTAAGAATGCTGTAGAATACAAGGGATTTGCTATTGATCTCGAAACAGAATCCGATTGCTTGCATCATACTTCAAGGTGTCTGCGCTGTACTCTGTATCAAGGTGTATAGTGTATAGACAGTTACCTGAGCTTGTTGTGGTGCTTCTAGTTGGTATGTACCGCAAGCCAGCACCTGGTAGTGATCATCTATGGGGCACCATTCCACTGAGTCTGCGCTGTACTCTGTATCAAGACAGTCAACTTTCTCTGCATTACGTGTTGAGTAATCCTCCATGATATACAATCTGGAAACAGGAAAACAGAGCAATACTAATTACTTTTTATATATTGTAATGCTGAAGTAAATTCATGTAATTTGATTAGAGTAATTAATATACTGTGTTGTTTTGTTTTGTTGCCCTTTTCCGACCGACCCTAAACCTGGCAAAAATCGAGACAGGAATTTTTTTTCATTTTTTTCTATTAATCCTTAATTAGAGAAAAACAAAGTAAGCCAACTCAATGTGGGGAGGATAACAACATAAGCCTAATGTCTAGAAAAAAATTTAAAAAAAATAAAATAAATTGATATATAAATAACTTTGAAGGCCTAATATATGCACAAACAAGAATATAACAAACTCACCAAACAGCAATTAACAAGAAACGGATAATCTACAAAAGTGACGGTTAATAAACGGACTGCACGAGCTTTCGGAAACGGTATACTTTCCTTCGTCTGGTTCACAAGAACATATAAACAAGAAATATAAACAAATAAAACTACGACAACATTATCAATTATCGGTGGCTTGCTATAGTGATAATGGGTTTGGGATGCAGGAAGTACCGGATTCGAGCCCAGGTGGAAACCCGATATTTTTGACTTGTAAATTTCCGAGGAGATAGTTTCTGAACGGAAAAGTGGGGTAGGGGGTTAGGGTTAAACTTGCTGTTTCAGGCCCAGAAACTTGTCTTTATAAAATGTTCATTATGTTGGGCATTGATCCAAGTTCCGTAAGAGCTAAAAGGATTTGTTGGACCCAACCTCAACACAACACCATATCAGGCAGTTAGGAGGTCGCAAAGGTGCTGATCAAAGGATGGGCCTTGATAATAAATTGTACATAAATCTTACATTAAACCTGCAGCTACACTTTTCCAAATTTGTAATTAACACATTCAGTTATGTACAAGTCTGTTCTTACAGGATGCACTCAAGAGTAATAGATACACAAGGGTTTTTCTTCCCCCCCCCAAAAAAAAAAAACCAAACAAAAACAAGATGGTTCGCGAGCCAGTAGTCTCGCCTGTGTATCGACCGCCTACTGAATTGACCGCTTACTTAATCATTCAGTTGTGGGGTGGATCCCAAGGGTACAATTTAACACCTTAATATTTGAAATCATACAAAGTTGAAAAATTGACCCCAAGGGAAAGGTCGAATGACGGGGTTACAATTGACACTTTTGATCTCTGGTCCAAGACGTACAATTTGACACCTTAATCTTTGAAATCGGACAAAGTTGAAAATTTGACCCCAACG
>JXSR01S004429.1:30477-48147 GCA_000969725.1 Ophiothrix spiculata
AAATTTTAAGGCAGATTACTGATCACCATTTTGAATTTTATTTAAAACTTCTAAACACTTAGGCCAATATGCAGAAAATTATCATTCATTCAGAACTATATCTTGATTCTCTCTAATATTGAATGATTGATTTTACACTCATTTCAACCGAGAAAAATTATTTTACAGCCCTTTTTACCTACAAAGATACAAAAAGATACTGAATCCAGGGTATGAATATTGAATGGGTATGAAGTGTACTGGATCTATAGAAAGGGTGATGTTCCCTTTTAGACACCCAGTACATATTTTAAAACAATGTTTTTGTAATTACGATCAATGGACGAAAGAATAATTCAAGCAACACACTCAATTTTGCAAGGTGATTTGTTTATTTTTTGGTACCTTGACCATCATCATTGCATGGTTGCCAGTTTCTCTACAGATTTACTATCTTGTCCAGTATTTAGTTTGGATTCAAAATTTGATCAATGTTAATATTTTGTGCAAAATTTCTGAATATGCCTGTTTTTGGCCATGTCATATTGACAAAGAACTGTAAAACAAGAAATATTTGCGGATAGAAAATGTTGCGAATTTCAGAATCTGGGTTTTTTGGCAGCATCTTAATTTCATTAATTGCATCAGCATGCCATTGAAATCTTTATACATTATTAATATTAGCGGCAAATTAATTTTGCGATTTTGGGGTATTAGCGAAATTAAATTGCTAGCAAATATTTCTTGTTTTACAGTACCTTCATACAATTAGTGCACCAACAACTACAAATAAATAATTACATATTTAAGCAAAAATAGCTGAATACCTAGAATGACTTTTAAACAGAGCAAAACAACTTGCCCTCAACATAATTTCATATTAGGGATAACACCGAATACATGGGATTTTGGCAAAACAGAATTGGTCATATTTCATATACTGGGATAACTTATATGGCAATGAAGTTACAGATTCCCTCACTTGACAAACTGAAACTGATACTTAACTTTTCCTCTTCCTAGATTATCTCCACAGAAACCAAAGATTCACAGCGGAGATACCAGACTTTGTATACCAGCCAGTGTATGGCGTTGTCAGCCATGGAGCTCAAATTGGGGGTATTCGGGTCTACTCGGTTCCCGCTATAATTAACCCGAGTGCCGAGACTTGGTTACGCGTAGAGACAACCAGCGCAAATAATACTTTATGCGAATGATACACCAACCTCACGCAAAGCGTGTGTGCATGTTACAATATTCGCACATTATGACAAAGTGCGATGCATCATCGGCAAGCTATCGGCAAAAACCCAAATACCCCCAATTTTGTCTCCATAACGGAATAAAATGGTGGAGTGCCTTGTATCCCCCCTGTAAATCTATGTCAGAAACAGAAAGGTGTAAAAGGTGCATTTCTACCCGGATTTGAACTGGGCCTCTTGCATTCTAGACCCTACATCTAACACCAAAACATTTAAAGGAGCCATATCCGACTGGATCAGCATTTTTTCAAACTTTCTGAGATTTTGGTACCAAAATATTCCTCATATTTTTGACATTACCTTGGTGAAATTATGTGGCTGAAACATGTTGCGTTTCAGAAATTTAAGTGAAAATGTGTTAACATTATTAATTTTATGGTAACCATAACATTATTAACACACTAAAGTATAGGCAAGTGCAAAATTGCTCATAAAATCAAAATGGTTGTTCCGATTTAACTGAAATTTGAAACTGAAGCATCTTAAGTGGTGATCTTTCATATGACAATGAAAACTAAAATTTGAATAATCGGACTATGTACTTTTAAGCCCTGTCTATGTCATATTTGGGTACAGCACCTTTCCATGATTTTAAATAAAGATATTTTGTTCAGTTGGAGATTCTTGCATAGTTGGTACTCTGGCGATATCAAGTAACACTTAAACCAGTCCTTAAGTTTTATGAAATGGTACCCAGGTCCCACCCCATACATGGTGTAAATCTTAAACCACTTTTATGCACCGGGACCATGAGTGTTAAATATGATAATGGGCCACACAATGTTGAATAAATAAAAACCGAATACATCATTACAATACAATAGGCTAGTTTAAATTTGTTGTATATGCAAAATAATCCATTTTGTAATCTATACGCCGGGACAGTTGTGACGTCATAATTTATGCACATCACCCAACACGTGCGTTTTGGACCCAAACAAACGGTGTGGCCATTTTTGCCACACGTTAAGTCTATGGGGAAAAAAGTCTGACTCCGATTTTATACCATAACTTTCGTCTAAAACAAAAATAATGGAAAACATGCCGGCCTATTATGCTGAAGGTTGTGATTACAAGCCAGGATGGGACCCCTGCCGTTATTTTTGTCTTCCAACCGAGAAAAATCAGTCTGAATTGTATGTTTACATGTGCCTATTGTGTTAATACGTATGATTAGTGGACACGATCATTTGTTTGGGTCCAAAACGCACGTGTTGGGCGATTTACATAAATTATGATGTCACTACTGTCCCGGCGTATTGTAAAATAATTTGTTAACCCATTACTTATCTTATTCACTGGAGTCAAGTATAGATAATCCCCACTTGAGAAATTGCAATCCATAACAATCCTTTTGTGTTTACACGAGGGAAAGCTAAAGCATAACATCTAGACTTGTTTGCTTTTGTCAAAGACAATAGCCTATCCCATACTTTGACAGGTCTCTTTTGTGCAGTAAGATCAACTTAATACTTCTTTTGTCAATTACAATTTGTAAACTATTTGTAAACTAGTCAATTACAATTTGTTAACTATTTGTAAACTAAAGCATTTGTCTCTTAAAGACATAACTTAGGAAGCAATTGAACAGATGTATTGCATTACAATTAAATATCAGAAGAAGTGTACGATTATGACAACTCTTTGGAATGTGTTCTATTAACATCACAAAAATCAAGTAATCATGAGTTTAAATATCTGTGTCAACTTGATGAAAATATGTGTATAAAAACTTGTGATTAAAACATACATTTCTCATGTTTTAACTACATGAAAGGATAAATAATTCTGGAATAGTCTCTATAAATGTGTGACAAGGTGAAAAACATGAATGGTAACTTAGGTACAAAAGCATTACATTAAGGCCCAAAATATTATTTGATTAGCGTAACCCTAATTTTCTGGACAAATACAAAAGTTACGGTTAAAAAAAACACTCAAATTTTGTGGGGTTTTTTTGGGATAAATTAATGAAAAAAGCACCCAAACTGTCATGGAATTAGAGTGTTTTTTGCTAAATAACCCTGACATACCTACCATAGTTTTTTCTATATATGTTACGCCAATCAAACAATTACTTTTATTATTTATTATAAACAACAAAATATAAAGATTCAAACAAATTACATATCATGTCTTTGGATCTTCAATCCTGGATAACTTTAATATTTGGAAGGACTTGTGGAAGAATTGTGCATTACTGTGTTTGATATATTACTTTAATTTCATCATGTGATCATCAAATTTGCAACAGCTGCGAACTAAATTTGAATTTCACGTTATATGGAATGTCCAGTCTTGGGTCAGTGGTTCTTGAAATGGTTCTCGGTGTCACCTGAAGAACCATTTCAAGAGCCACTGACATATGACTAAAATGTTGAGGGTTTTTCATTTTTTTGTGACAAGGTGCTAAAAATATGACATAGGACAGCCATTGCAGATATGACTTTCTTGCACTCACATGATGATTTATCAACTTACACATACAATTTCCTCATTATGTGGTGATTGAACAATCAGTATGTTGTGTTAATCAAGTTAAATCTTATATACCTACAATCCTGGTCAAAATAGTTGGGACACTATATCTCCCTGCTCCCTTGTGTAATGTTATTTTGTGTGCACATGGTGTTCTTCACAACATTGGACGATGGAAGAGTAGGTCCTGGTACAGGGAGGGACAGATACTGAGTTCTCACAAATTTTGACTCACACTCTATTGCATTCATAATGATATCATTGTCAATAAAGTGTCTCAAGTATTTTTGGCCAAGAATGTACGTACATAGTCACTATAATAGCTAAAGATGGTAAACATTGTTGGCTGTTAGCCAAGGATAATCCCTTAAAGTCTCTACATTAGAGCTTATTTCCATTGATGTCCTAGATCCTTCTTTTTCATGTTTCAAATGCAGGAGGAAGATTGGAGAAACCAAAGAAAATCCAACCTCTATAGGTTGAATAAAAATGTATTGGACTGTGGAAACTAAAACCCAGAGTGCAGGGCCCTATTGTTTGTTAATGCAACCCTCACCCTATATTTTTGTTTACTTTGTCAAATTCTTTTTTGTTTTGCCTATAGATAAGTTTGTAATTTACTCATATATGGCAAGTTGGCTTCTAGAATTCATTGCTTGAATCATGATTGTGATAAAAATACATATTCATTTCTAAAAAATAACAAAATACATCTTTGCATCTGAATCTATTAATTGAATTCATTGATTAAAATCTTTTAAAAAGTAGGCATGTTTTTTGTTTTGCAACAAATGAAAAAATGGTTAAAAGTTTACATAGGTCTTCAATGTTTTTTTTTTAATCTTTAAAAAAATCTTTAAAACAGTGGGCATGTTTTGCGTTTTGTAACAAATTAAAAAATGATGAAAGTTTACGTAGGTCTTGAATGTTTACTGTCAATGTACAAAAATAAAAATATCTAAAATACAGGGAAATACAAAACTTTTGACCATTACTGTTTCAAATATATTATGGAAACAAACATGACAAACTAAATGCAGCCATCGGGTATCCATAAGAACATGGACTTATCGAGGGTTGAGCCCGGGGGCGGGGGGCACTCAACTTTGAAAATGGTAGGAATGTCAGGCGCTAAGCGCTGAAATGGGGTCTGGTGAACTGATTTTCTGGAAAAAAAGGACATTTGAAACCAATTTTTGGGGGGTCTAGTGAACTGAAATTTCGGCCAAAAATAGCCTCCTGAGCTGAAATTTTTTGCATTTCCTGAGCAATATTTGCAGTTGGAGTTTTTCTCAAAAACGGAGTCCAAAGAACTAAATCACGCTAAAAATTGGGATCTAGTGAGCGGCCTGAAAAAACGGGTCTTGACTGAGGGACATATATACCCTGCCCACATAGGTGAGTACCCCCCCCCCCCCCCCCCCCCACAGGATATTGGGAAGCAAGCAAAACAAATTCAATTCGTTAATTCACTGTACGGTGACACTGCACTGGCTTGAAAACCACGTTGTATCTGCAAAAGTTGTGCAAGCAGTTATGTCACACACGGCTCTGAATTTCCATGTCCGATTTATTAGTTGAAACAGTAACAAATACAATGTTCATTATTACAGTGAATGAATGTTGTACACTCAGGCTCCACGCAAATATTATAGTATAGTGAATTTTTCAGATATTCAATATTTTAAAAATATTCAAAATGTGTTCTGTGTGTCCATATATCAGCAAAATTCTTCATTGTCATCTGAAAGCTCACTGTAAACATTAAAAAAAAAACAATAAATGTTATATTCATCACTTAATTAGGCCTTTAAAAAAATTGTTGATTTGTCCTTTGCGACCGACCCAAAATTTGTAAAATTTAGGTGGTTTTTTTTTTTGTTTTTTTTTGTGAACTTTTGTCTAACTCAACAGTGCATTTGGTAAAATATCATGATATTTGGGTTGAATTTACAACAATATTCACAGAATGTTATATATTTGCATGGAACAAGCATATATTTTGAATAATTAAAGCACAAAATGATGAAAATATTTATATAAACTATTTTTTTTGTGTGTCCACTTTCAAGAAGAAAAAAAAGAACCGACCGACCATCAATTTCACCATTAAAGGGCAAGTCAAAAACTTTTTTTTAGGCCTTATAATAGTAAGCTTTAACATTGTACCATTCATACAATATGTAAATTCTTAATAAGCTACAACTAAATTCAATCATGCTGCTTGGATTCAAGTTATACAATGTACTAAGCTAAGCATAGGGACTTAGCAAGATCGCACCAAAGCACCAAAATTTGCACTTTTAATGGTTCATCATGCTTTTTAAGATCTAGAATTTTCACTACTTCTCCCAAAATGGTATTTTTTAATGCCAATTCACAAATAGACAAACAGGAGCTGACAATCATTTAATTATTATATGAACATAGGCTTAAAAAGATGACTCAAAAACCAAGGTGTGTTGTGTCGTTATCCAGGAAAAATGTTTTTTACAGATGCATTTACTACCTTGTCATCAATTATTTTTGACACAGAACCCCTAGATTTTGGTCATTTCACTCTATCATATTGACTATAATAGATTGCATGACGTAATCATCAAATCTGTGTTTGCTGAAGTTTTGTGTTCTTTGTTGACTAACAGGGGATTGCGTCTTTTCACCCTTTTTGATCTGATTTTAGGCATTTTTGTGTTGTTTGTTTTTTCTAAAATTACTTAGAACTTACCTAATCTCGCATTCTTCTTCCAGTTGGTTGAGCAGTTCTGGTGCTTTCTGCAGCATTAGTGTATAGAGTTGATCAAGGTAGTTTTTCTGTCTGCCCGCTTCTTCCACTTCTTCTCTTAAAACTTCTAATATCTCGGACTGTTTGGAGAAAAATCAAAATTAAGTATTAATTTTAGTACATTTTTTCACTTACAAAATTCAAGGACTTTTCCAAGAACAATTCAAGGACTTTTATCGGCGGTGGCCGGCGGAATTTGTATCAACAAAATACATTTGTTTACGCCCATTTTTGGATAAAAATAATTGCATGGTAAATTCTTTTGACATATTTATTTTCAATATTTCTGACATTCAACAATTCAAGGACTTTTTTGATCCAAGAATTAAGGTAAAAGATTAAATGGTGTTCGTCAAGGATGGGATTGTGTAAAGATCAAGTTCTGAATCAGTTCACTCATTTTAATTTTCACATTCATGAATTTATTAACATGCAGTGGGATATACATACCACTTTTTGCAGTACATTTATTTTTGTGCTAGGCGAATTCAGCATGAAAAATAAATGTAGTGTAAAATATATCACTTATACAGTAATTAGATGATTGACTTGTATGCTGAAAATTGTCTGATTTTACACCAACCAGAAGAACATCCATTCAAGTAAAACTGCTCATCAAAACCGCTTTCCTTATTGGCCGATTTGAGGGATTACCATAATGGTAGATCGTCCTCATTCTTCCTTATTGGCCGATTTGAGGGATTACCATAATGGTAGATCGTCCTCATTAAAGTGAAACATCTTTCCTTATTGGCTGTTTTGAGGGATTACCATAATGGTAGATCGTCCTCATTAATGAGTGCACAATAGCCAATCCATTCAAGTGAAAGTGCTTACCTTATTGGCCGATTTGAGGGATTCCGATAATAGTAGATCGTCCTCATTCAAGTGAATCCGCTTACCTTATTGGCAGATTTGAGGGATTCCCATAATGGTAGATCGTCCTCATTAATGAGTGCACTCTGCTTGGAGTCCTCATCTTCACGCAGCCTCTCCAGTGCAGCATCTCGTTCATGAATAACTGATGTCAACTTTGCATCCTGAAAGAAAGGGGGGGGGGGGATCAGCATATGAGAGTGTAAAGACTGGTAAGATAGCTAAACTGATAAGTTCAGTACCAAGTTTATAGTGTGGAATTTTTGATGCCATATGAGAGCTCATATTTTTCTGATTCTAAATGCAAAATTTCACCTCCAAATTCTTTATAGTTTCAGTGATATAGCATGAAATGTAAAATTATTTGGTACACATATTTTCAATTTCTTTTGTATTTACATAACAGCCTCATCCTCAGGGTTGCATACTTTTTTTGCCTCTCAAGAGATGACAAGAAACAAGCTAAGATTGATATTTCACAATATGCATAACAGAGGTCAAGGTCAATCAGTTCAAAGTAAATTACACACATGCTAAGATAGGAACCTACGCCTTAAGTCCCTGCATTGAGGAGTTACAGTGCCCAGAAAATCTGTGATGGCATACCCAATGTGTAATTGTTTGATACCATAGTACAGTGCAGGGTCTTTTCTTTCTATTGATACCAAAATCATGAACATCAGTCAACGTGTGAAAACTTGGCAGACCTGAAAAGACGTCTACCATTGCATTCTATGGACAGTCGGTTTAAAGTAGGAGAAATGTGTTACTTTGCAAAACCACTATGTAATGATGCTTTAAGGACCACATAATAAAATTATGTTCCTGGCTCTATTCTTTCTGGGTGCAAGGGTGTGAGAGTCATGTGATAAAAAGAGCTGAAAATAATGAAAAAATGCCAAAAACAGGCTGAAAATGAAAGAAAAAGCTCAAATTAGGACTCTTTTGAATGCATTGAAAAACCTGAATCCAGCTTAAAAGCTGAACTCTCACACCCCTGGGGTGATCTATAAAACCTTTTGATACCCCTTGCAAATGAATCCTTCTTACTTCATGCAAAATGACAATTTTTTTCTGATTAATTCATCTGTGGATCAGAGCTAATAAACATGCATAAAGTAATCATCCTGGTGATAAAGAGACTTTGCATCCAAAGACATTTGCTTGCCCAAGTGACATTCGCTCTGATTTATTCGCGAAAATGGAGGGTGAATGTCACATGTGAATCATTGCACAAATGTCACTTGCGCATGTTGCAGTGCTGTAATTATTAAAAATCATATACAAGAATATTCAGAGTGATTTTTGCTTCAGCTCAATCTCAAATGTAGCGACTGTCGCTCTCCGTTGGAGCGAAGTTTCCTCGGCAGGGTGAGCGAATGTCCTCGGGTGAACGAATGTCTTTGGACGCCAAGCCTTACATGCATCAATTCAAAGTGGAAATGTGACCACAATTCCAAACTATCAGCATAGGATTTACACGGCGGTGAAATCAAAATGGCTGCAAGTACCGATTCCCTTTTTTAATTCCTTGGTCCGCAAGCATACCTTAGATCCCATAGCCTCCTGTAATCTAACTATAGTATCTTTGAGTTGGTCCATCTCTTCCTCAAGCCTGTCTTTCTCCTCCTGTATCTCTGTATCATGGGAGATCTCTTGCACGGCTACTAACTCTAACGCTAATTGTTCTGATCTAGTTTGAGAAGCTGCAAGCTAAAAGAATATAAGATGGAAAAGAAGATGACAGATCAACTACACCTACAGTGCAACCTAAATTCTCCCATTAAGACCACATTTGGAACAGATTATATAATGTCGCATTGGGTAACACCTAAGTAACATATATAGAAAAAGTAGTCGCCCAAGCTGGCATGCAAAAGCAGAAAAAACACAAATGAGAGTTTTACGAGTTCACAGAAATACACCTCGAAGTTAATGCTTAGAGCTCATACAGAAAAAGTTTCTTGGTCGAGTTGTAATGTTGATTTTTTGAGTGAGTTCAGATATCTCGCTGGAATTTAAGAGAGCTCCTTTGCATTAGACACTAAGTAGTAATAATAGTTAAAATGAAGGTGAACTCAGTCAAACATCAACCAAACTCGCAGGTGATATGGTTCTTCTTCTAAATTTTTGTCAACAGGGCGGTAAATTACGCAAAATGCTAACTTGGTGGTGTGTCCTGCATGCTTGTGTTTGTTTCTGAGATTATTTGTGAAACCCTCGTACAATGCAGGCGAGATAGGTGACATTTTTCCCTGAAGAATCATTTCAAGAGCCACTGACCCAAGACTGGACATCATACAGTGTGCAATACAAATTTATGGCAAATGGCAGCTATTGCAGATATAACTTTCTTGCACTCACATTTTGATTTCATCCTAGGGTTTCTAGCAATACAACATAATTATTTCCCATGTCATACCTCTGCTTCGCCTAACAACCAAAATTATAGTCTCTATACAAACCATAGAAAGACAACACAACTGTACTGGATCTATGATGATTTAGAAAGTCAACAGACCATGAAAGACTGGCCTTACCTCGTTCTGGAGTTGTTGAATTGATGCTTTCATCTGGGTTGTCTCTATCACCTGGTTCTCTAGAGGATGCAATCTATACAACAAAGGTGTAATATTGATAAGAATTGTGCATTAATCTCTGATTGGTAGTCAACATCACCGATTTCTAGTAGTGGATATGGTAGGGGTCGACCTTTTTGAACAACCTACCAACAATCCCTATCCTACATACAACATCGCTACCCCTAACCAATATCCCATCCTACCAACTGCCACTACCTAACTATGGTCTTCCCTCATTTTGATTATTGTAGCCCTGTTTGGTCAAATTTCAGTGCTAAGCACCATAACAGCCTTCAAGTTCTGCAAAATAAACTTGCTCGCATTCTTCTCCATGCAGATATCAGGACATCAGCTAATAAAATGATGGAAGATCTTAATTGGAAAACACTTGATGTCAGATGGAAAAATCATGTAATTATTATGACATTCAAGTGCTTACAAGAATTTGCTCCTAGTTATATGTCTTCATATTTCACTTTTACACGTTCAGCTCATGACAAAAATACAAGAAGTCAGCATGGTAACATCCTTATTGTGCCTCCATGGTACAACTCTGCTGGAAAAAGGGCTTTTAAGTATAGGGCTGCTTCCCTATGGAATGGTCTTCCTGTTGATATTCGCACAAACTTCTTGAACATGAGTTTGAATGACTTTAAAAGTGCTTTAAATACATATATGTAATTTTTCTTTATTATTTTTCCTTGTATATTCAGGTAAAATTGTTGTGCATATTTTATAACATTCTTCATATCATAATTATTGTTCACATTGAACACATGTATATAATTTGTTTAAATATTTTCTGGACCTCTTGGGAGACCAGTACTTATGTATTGAAAGAGTTTTTATCCAGAATAAAGAAAGATTAAACTAAACTAACCCACTGCCTCTAGCCTACCTCTAAGACCAATTTTTCAAAAATTCCAAAACTTTTGTTATTTTAATTCCTCTGCCTGATTCCTTAATTTCAGAAGAGGTTGAGATACTAAAAGTCAGTAGAAGTGATTCCTTATCATATGTAAACCCACTAAACACAATTTCTCCAGACTGGGGTAGTAGGTGTAGGGAAATGAGGAAATAACATTGGCCTACTCATAATATGGTAAACATTCAGCTGTTGAAAATGAGCCCAAAATGAATAGTAAATTTCTGAAAAATAACAAATAATAAGGACATCCCTCATCAACTTTTTTTTGAAAGTCCGGACAAACAATATGTAATTTTTGTTACCTGGCCTAACCCTGTTCCACTCCTCAATTTCCAACCAATCCCCTATCTCTACTACACCTATTCTAACCCCTACCAATACCCATCCTACCTTATCCCTTACCTTCCACTACAAACCTTACCCATGTTCTATCAACTACTCCCACCTGCACTGACTACCCCTACCTTACCTATTTTACCCTATCCTGTCATACCTTACCCTACCCTACCCTAACTGACCCTACCACTAACAGTATCCTTCCTCCATTCAAGCCAAATATACCACCCACCCTACCCATAACTACCCTACCTCCACCCCTACACACGTTTTTATAAATACTGTTGATGAAGACTCAGTTCACCTCATCATTAAAATGTGTTTATATTGCATTTTTGTAAAATTAGGCTCTTTTTAAAACAGGGACCAAGTATCCGACATTTTAGGGTTAAGGGTGAGGGAATATTTACGGTTAGGGTCAGGTCACGGTGAGTTAGATGGGGTCGGGTCATGGTTTAGAGAGTTAGGGTCGTGTCATGGTTAGGGTCAAGATTTTGATAGGACCTAAAATATACTTCTTCCCAAAACCTATTTCCCACAACCTAAAGTAATGTGACTGCAAATTGATGGGTACCGATTGCATTCTCTAACAATTGGCCCTGCACTTTGGATGTTTATTTACATCGTCTGAAAAATTGTGATGCGGACTGTACCTTCTAACTTCTTCTTTGAGTTTGCTGTTCTCTTTCCTAGTCGACTCTAGCTGCTGAGTTGCCAGTGTCAGTTGCTGTTTAAATTTGGCAAGATTGGCTGTATCGTCCGGTACTTTCTCTCTCACTATCACCACTTGAGCTTTGGCACTCTTGTTGAGTAAACTATTGACTTCAGCTATGTCAGATCTGGTCACGTTCTCACCATTCACCTCCAGTAACCTACAGAAATAAGTGCACGAACCAGATAAATCATCCTGATAATATCTTGATGGCACCATGTAATCGCTTTGTAAGGCAGACGACGGTGGCCATACCTCAATACTACCATATTTGATCGAGTTACCTTCCGCAGTGTCGCTCTTGTAATTATCATTATGTTAAAATAGTGCATCGAATAAACTTCAAATAACTTTGCTACGAATGAGGTTCGCGCGTGAACCACAGCGGTTTTGGAATAATACAATAAAGTGTATCACTATAGGAGCACTTTTTGTTACTATTTGAATAAAGGTAAAAATATAATTTTTGTAACATTCTCAATATTAATGCGCCAATAGAAAGACACATAAAATGTATCCTAAATTTGCATTTTGGAAATCCCTAGTCCCTAAATTTAGTTGCTTCTACTAAATCGCGGCCGCCCCCACCTGATGTAAGGCTTGGCATCCAAAGACATTCACTCACCGAGTGACATTCGCTCACCCTAGCGAGAAAACTTCGCTTAGACGGGAAGCGACATTTGCTAAACAAATATCAGGAGATTCGCTACACTTCAGATTGAGTGGAAGCAAAGATCGCTTCGGATATTCTTGGGTTTGTATAGTTAATAATCACAGCACTGTTATATGCGTGAGTGACATTCGCTTTCATCAATTTAAATGATATTCGTGCAATTAGGGCGACATTCGCCTCTCTGCTTTAGCCAATAAGTCGGAGCAAATATCACTCCGGCGTGCGAAAGTCTTTGGACACCAAGCCTAACATCAAAATGAATCACTGCAAAGTCTCCTGGTTCATGCTAATAATGAGACCAATTGCAATCAAAATAATCACATCACAAAGTCACTAAAGTAAAAACTTTATTCTGGGTTGTTCATTCTTGGAAAAGTGATAGTCCACAGTCCTAAACTTTGCTGGATTTTTATAAAGCCTGGAATGACTATTCCGTGGAATAACTTTATTCTTTATTTGTAAATATCAAATGATGTCACCAAAGGAAGAAATAAAAAGTTATTCCTGGAATAAAATTATTCCCCTTTTGTGAAAATTGACCAAAGAGTTGTAAACCAAACATGAATCTGCATATGACATATTCACTTCCAGATCAATTTATAAATCTTAATATGTCCAACAAAACCAGCAACTCTTAACACTGCATGTGCACAACATGGAAGTTATAAGGCACTGAAGCACAATTGACCCACAACTTTGTGCGGCTGGCCGCAACCTGGAAACAGCTTTAATTTCCAAGATGGCAACCATAGGCTTGATTTTATACCTCAAGATTATTGTAAAGTATTCATTTCATGTTTTGAAATTATCTACAGGTGCATAATCAAGCCTACAGTGGCCATCTTGGAAAATTAAGCTGTGGCCTGGTTGCGGCCGGCTGCACAAATTTGTAGCCCAATTTTGCTCCAGCACTTAAGTGATTAGATAACCAAGATGATTATGCTGGTCAATATATCTGCAAAATTTGGTGAATATTGTTGACTGAACTTAAGTTTCCCTCAATTACAAAATCCCATAAAATAATTATAGTAGCCTCATCAACCGAGAAAGACTAATCTTACAATCTCTGAACTCATTACCGATGCGTATCTTACCTGTCACCAGTTTGTAACACTCCGTGTGGCCGACATCTGTCAATGAGGACACCCTCTCTGCTGTCGGCAAGTAGTAGACACTGGCTCTCGGTATCAAGGTCTAGATGTAACGGCAAGATCACACTGGCTTTTTGCATAGTTGATGGTTTCAAAATGGGATACAGTGGCCGGCGATACTTTCTGCTTTTACTCTAAAATTGGAAAAAGCAAACGATAGCTTTAAATATGGGTTTAGTAAATCAGCACATTCAAAACATCTCTTATAAATTATATGGATCTCAATGATCTTGGATCTTTTCAGATTAATGTGAAATTGAAATAACCAATCGACATGACTCACCAGGTATACTCTGTATGCAGTGCATTCGCACAGGGGACCAAAGGCTTTACGTCACTTCCGAACCACAGAGCAATTAGAAACAAGTTTCTTGCCCAAGGAAAAAGGAGACATGGTCCGTACGGCAGTGCCACAGGACTCGAACCCTCAACCTCTGTATTATGAGTCCTGAGCTCTAACCGCACGGCCATGCTCCCCTCTAGTGTGCATAACATATAATTACATCTACAATACACTCATTCTGGACCGGCAACCCACTGATGATGTCACATCTCCATCAAACCGGAAGCATTGCCAGTCCACAGTGCAGAATGAACAAGGTTCCTGACAGGAACTGAAATATTTTAAGTGAGTATCGTCTTAAGTCTTGACTCTGTATTTCAAACTTTACCAAACTGTTATGACTCTTATTGATCCTGTTAAATCTATTCAGTGTATAGGGTTTGACGGGTGTGTGGCTTTCCTCAATTTTATTCAAGTGTGTAGAGTGCCTGTGGGGGGGGGGGGGTTACTCAAATTTGGTTTTGGTAAGGGTGTGACACTGGAAAATGTGAAGTATCACCCATGTATATACCAATTTTCAAGAAAAAGGAACCCATCCATCTACCAAATGCCCAAATTTTGAGTCAAATTTATACAAAATTTAGGATTATTTGGCACAAATTTAGGCTGATTTTTGTTTGAAATTTAGACAAAAATCCAAACTTTGAGCCATTTTGGTGCAAATTTCAGACAATTTTGTGAAAAACAGAACCATCAAAATACCTCATTTTGCAAAGAAAAAGGATCCATTGGCATACCAGACAGCCTGATTTTGCTACCCAAATTTGCGGCACATCCCCGTAATCACTTCTGTACTTAGTACTCCTCCCGGGGTAGAGTGATGGAGTTCCTGCTCTCTCAGTGCAACATTGTGAATTACCAACATGCTTGCATGCAGTGTTTAATGATCTCAGGAGATCTTACGACTCCGCATCAAATATTTTGGCCAAAATATATCCTGGTATTGCCCATTTGACTAATTCTAAGAATCTAATTCAACATTAATCATCTAAATGCAAGACACACTTCAAATCTTGCATTACTTTCAAACCTGTGGAAATATTGGACTAAATTAAAAAATGGGAAAAGGTATACTTTAGGTCCTATCAAAAACTATACCCTAACCCTAACCCTAAACCCTAACCCTAACCCTAAAACTAACCCTAACCCTAATCCTACACCCTAACCCTAACACTAACCCTAAACCCTAACCCTAAAATTATGGATGGGACCTAAAGTACACTTGGTCCAAAAATTGTTATGACAGTGTTGTATCAACAAACTATGTGACAGTCTTGCATGCACACTCTCATATTACTGTTGACCAGAGTGATATGAGGGAGCTGTTTGAGATGGATACATTACAATGTGAAGTGAATGAAGCAGTTTCCTGAAGCAGCATAATAACAATTAGCAATAGCATTTACAGGGTTTCCAGCATAATTCCCTGATCTTTATCTGATGAAGTGTCAAAATTACATAATTATTTTCAGAAAAAAGAAACAAGAACGGTTTACTTGTCAAATCCTACTACCACACATATGAACCTAGAATTACAGGGAAAATGAGTCTGACTGACTACTTTTGATTTCAGCCCAATCAAAATTCAATAATTTTTCTCTGATTTGAGGCATTTTTATCAAATTCCCTGACTTTGCCCTGACTGGAAAAAAAAAAGTTTAAAAAAAATATTCCTGATTCCCTTGATTTCTCTGATTGGCTGGGAACCCTGATTTAGAATCCTAGTAAAAACTTAAAAAATCACATAATATTTAGCTTTATTATAATGTGTCATACACGTGAGACTAATTAATATTGATGTGCAACCAATAAACAAGCCTTGTGCCGATTTCATTAACATTTAGCGATGGTCGCTAACTCCGTTTTGATCGCTAAAGTCCAAAAATGATCACTTAATAGTGAGTATTTTTACAATTTAGCGATCAAAACGGCGGTTAGTGATCATCGCTAAATGTTAGTGAAATCGACCCCTTACCCTACTTTTGACATTCTGTATACATGATTAAGAAGAAAACAAAAGAGAATTTCAAAATGAAAGCAAAATGTAGCTACACACAACCTTGTGGTTCTGTGTCCACTCTTCCAACTGAACCTATGTCTCCTGATAAAGCATTAGCATTTACGGGATTGCCAAAATTTGAAAAATCTACCGAAATCATTATTGTTGTCAGCAACACTGACTCAATTTTCTCCTTGGTTAAAATTCAAACTAGTGAGCTGTTCCCAAAATTCAGACTGATGAGCCATTTCTAAAATTCCATCAAACCTAAATTACAATTTGGACTAGTGAGCTGTCGGACTAGCAAGCTTTTGGACTAATGAGCTATCAGACTAGTGAGTTGTCCTCACCAAATAACCTCATTAACAGAAATGGACAAACATAATCAGCCAAATATTTCATCTGAAACTAATTCTTTCAAATAAACCAATTTTGACATAATTTTTTAATGGAAGTAAAGATTACGGATAAAAAACAGCCCCAAACTTCATTTAAAATTAGTCTCTGACTCACCTTCTCAATAGCAACTTGATGATTGGCTAGGGCCAATTCAAGCTTGGTAAAGAGTCTAGCTTGGTCTTGTTGTAAGGCTACAAGTGCTGTTTCTTCTACCGCCAGCTTGTAGTCCATTTCAGCTGCCTGAATTCTTGAGTCAAGACTGAAATCAAAGTACCGGAAAATTCTTTTAATTCAATATGCAAGTGGTTAAATTTGTCATTCTTAACTGATTGAAAGTCCATGAATTGAACAAAACCCTTTGGGTTTTAATACCTGTGGTTAACAATCCATGAAAACTGACCCGCACTAAACAAAAGTGGAATTTTGAATTGGCGATTTACCAGTTAATTGGTAAGGGTTTTTTGTTATTCCTAGTTTTTCAGCTTCTTTTAACCCCAAAGAAATTATATTTCTTATTTGTGAAAATACTATAATTGAATCATTAAATTAAAAAAAAAAAGCACCTCTTATGTTTTCACAATAATGCGATGTTGAACTGCCAATCAACATGCGTGGAGTCCATTCTTGTTGTTGTTGCTGCATAGTCCCGGACACACGCTCTCAGTATATACACCATACAAATTGGATTTGTAGGAAATTTAATGATTTCTATACAATGTAAATATGATTTTATTCACTACAGTACAGCCAAGGGTACATAACAGTGCCTTTTGAATGTAACTAGAGAATGGCTGAGAAATGAAATTAACAAGATACAATTGGAAAATGTTAATTTCAAAATATCCAAATTCATTCCTTATTTTGTCCACATAATCCCAACAAGCAGTTTTACCAAATACAGTCAATGCTGCTTAATCAGGATCCTCTTAAGGGGCCTGTTAAGGCTTACATTTTGACTTTCTTTTTTGGCTTCTAAATCTAAAAATATTAAGTTACAGTAAAGAAAAGTATACATTTCTAGAAAGAAATTTGACAAGTAATCTGCTTATGGGTAACGTTTGTGACATTTAGGTGTAACTTTTTGGTAACGTTTGTGACATTTTTGAATGAAAACATGTGCTCATTCATGCACGGGTAGAAAAAAAATCAAAATTTCTGATTAGAAAA
>JXSR01S004429.1:53034-72439 GCA_000969725.1 Ophiothrix spiculata
GGTGTGAATTGCTCAAGCTAGGGTTGCGCCAATATGTAGGCCGCAGTAAGCCCTTTGGCCCCAGGTAGTGATTTAACCCAATGATTAGAACTGCTCTGTAAAGTGTGCTGAGGCCTTGTGGAATTACAAGTCAGGGGGACCGCGTAGTGCACTATAGATCACCTGCAATTTATTTATTTATTTATTTATGTGTGCTGCATCTCCTGCAGTTGTGCTGTGTCCAGCTACGCACACGCTTATCTGTATCAATTCACTGTGAAGAGGCCCATCTATTAGGTGTTGATCAAAGTATATCTGCTGGAAGAGACTTTGAAAGATAGCATATCCACTCTTCTAATTGGACAGTGGTCTTTTGAATGCCAAAGCTAAACTAAATGATGCATATACATCACATACAAGGATACATCTAGTTGGACAATAACAGAACAAAAATTTAGACTTGCTTGATGAAAAATGCAAGGATGATATGGAATGAGAACTAAACATTAGAGGGGAGATACCGGTCTCAGCACCATTTTTTTTACAGTATGGGGATCAAATTGGGGATATTCTGGTTTTGTTGATGATGCATCACATCTTTGAAAACACACACGCCAGGCGTCAAAATACAAGAGGGCTAAGGGCGAATTGCCCCCTATTTTTATTTTTTTTAACCCGTTGCAAAGGTGGAAGAGGGCGCACACCAATCACCCCCACTTATAAAACTTAAGTAGATGAAGTTTAACTGCCCAAAATGTTGCTCATAACACAATAAATATATTTAGCAACAATATCCCAAGTAAAAAAAAAGTAGCCCCCAAGTAGCTCAAAAGAGCCCCTGCAATGAAAGTCAGAGGGAGATTTTTATGTTGGGAAAAAAAATCCCCCCCAAATAAAAAAATTATTTTGACATAATAATTTGCGTAAAGCATTATTTAAGCGATATGTCTCTACACACAACTGAATCTCTGCGCCCGTAGTTGATTTTGGCGGGAACCGAGTGTGCCTGAATACCCCCCAATTTGAGCTCCATATGGCTGACGACGCCATTATACGGGCCAGTATACAGGGTCTGGTATCTCCTCTCTATATCTTAGGAACTAACTAACATCAGATTCTACCTTGACTGGTCAAGCTTATAGACACAGTATATAGCGAAAACTTGGGGAAGCACCACTATGCCAAAAGCAACCCCACACTCTGTGATTGATGTATCCACTTACATATATTTAAAATTACCACTCCTGTAATCTCCCTAACATCAAATTGCAACGCCCAAAGGTCAGGGGTGCACATGCCCTCATAATGTATAGTGCATCATATAACACCACAATGCCAGTGCACAGTGGATGTATAAATTGTTAAAAATCAATTCTGTTTTGTGAATAGATTACCCACCTTATTAGCAGTCTGGTGTTCTCCCTGTGTCACGCTCGCTCTACTGGGTGGTCTTGGAGACAATGCTTCTGCTATGCTGTTCATCTAGAATGAAAATCAGCAATTTGGTTAACTAACTGACAATTAAAATGATCACAAGATTAATTCAGCATATGATGTAGCAGGCATCACAGATGACACAGGATGATAACAAACAACAAAATAAACACATAGCAAAATATTACAATCTATATTTTTCATGCTGCAAAAATGCCAATCAAACTACTGCTGAAGTGTTCTTAGACCTATCCAAAGCATTTGACACAATAAGACATGACATTCTCTTGAGCAAAATGGAGCATTATGGAATAAGAGGTCTTGCTTTGGATTGGTTTAAAAATGATCTCACTAACAGGAATCAGTTTGTTGAATATCATAAAAATGAAATATGTTATTCCAACTAACTTAAATTTGGAAACAAATCAATTTGTTATCAAGGTGTAAAGACCTGGAATGACATTCCAACTCATATTAAAAATGCCACTAGTCTCAGCTCTTTCAAATGGTCTTTTTAAAGATGAAACAATTAAGAAATACTAGCAGATTTGAAATTTTCTTACTTTCATCATAACTAAAAAATATCCTGTCCTTTCTTTCTACTTTGTGGCCATTGCATTGTGGATTGAAAGGACAGTATTCATTTATAATTTTTGTGCATACAAATTGCATATTCTTTACGA
Source organism: Ophiothrix spiculata (assembly GCA_000969725.1). Taxonomy (NCBI): domain Eukaryota; kingdom Metazoa; phylum Echinodermata; class Ophiuroidea; order Amphilepidida; family Ophiotrichidae; genus Ophiothrix; species Ophiothrix spiculata. The sequence continues at coordinate 55,131 of JXSR01S004429.1, forward strand.
TATTTAGATCAATTTCATTTGATTCTGAAAAATCATGATGAATGTCCCGTCCTTTCTTTCTACTCTGAGACTGTGGCCATCGCATTGTGGATAGAGATGATGGTTTGCATTCATTATTTTTATTTTTTTATGTGTAATCAATTTATTTAAGATACTTTGGAGTCTGGGACTCGACAGGCTTTATGCTTCTTTCCAATTACTAAATTTCTGTCTGATTGTGTTAGCATGAAGCATGTATACTATAGCTTACAACCACAACAATTTGATTAATATTTGAATTTTATTATTAGAGTCATGGTCCATTTGACATTGTGCCCCCGGGGAGGCCACTGAGGTATATTTGTGAACACATGAGTGAACAAAAAAATGGAAAACTGGGTCATTTTTCCCTGACCAACATTAAAAGCACTGCTCGTGTTTAGGGGTCTAAAAAAACTGATTTTCAACAAAGAGGCGTGTTTTGTTTTTCAAAAATTCAAAAAGGGGTGTTCTTAAAAAAAAACAGGGGGTAAAATTTCAGGTAAAATTGCACAAAAATACTTGCTTAAAGGGATATTTCTTCAAGGTAAGCTAAAACTTGTTTAGGGGGTAGTTTATAAACCCATGTTCACACATGTGTATATCAATATACCTGAGCTGCCCCTTGGGTTTGTGCCTTCCTAAATGAGACATTGGGGCAAACTACACAAGAGCTTCGAATGTACATCTATGTAGATTCCTGGAATGTACATCCATGTACATTCAACTTGATACGTTCATCACACACTGCGTGTGCGTGCGCGATGACACATGACTTGGTAGTACGCATAGGTATAACGCGTGGGGATAAACACATACGCGCAGTTGAATACACAGCATGAATCCACAACTGGTTGACGCGTTATCGTGTAAACACAATCTCTACTCCTGAAATGTACATGGATGTACATTCCAAGCTCTCGTGTACTTTGCCCTATTGTAAATGATTGTGTTCAGTAAACATATCATAGTTTTGAATATAAGAATAGCAAACAGCTTAAATAGTCACCACAAGTAACAATAGCAAAGATGTCATTAACACAGGAAAGTTAAAAACAAATTATAACAGCAACGGTTAATTGCATAATTTAAAGCAGGGGGCAATTTCACTAACATTTAGTGATGGTTGCTAACAGGTGCCCCCGTTTTGATCGATAAATCATAAAATAATTGCTAAATAGTGGGTATTTTCACAATTTAGTGATCATTTTTGGAGTTTCGCGATTAAAATGGGGTTAGCGATCATTGCTTAATGTTAGTGAAATCGGCCCAGGTCTTATATCACTTTGTCATCTATAGCTTAGATGGGAGCCTTGCGTTCACATTTATTAAAATTAGGGGACAGTCAAACATGACATACTTGAATGAAAAAGTGAAGTTTTTACCTCACATGACAAAGGAATACAAGAACTTTTCACTATACTCTATAAACCTGGAAATTACAGTAAGCAATCAGACTCTGTAACGAGATAGCACATCCCTTGTATTCTACATTCTACAACATTGTGAACTGGTGGTTTTGTGTTGTGTAAGAGACTAAATGATTGATTAGCATTGATTAAGACCAAATCACTGCGTATTAATATTTTTGTAAATGAATCGTTCACAATTTCGGTATTATATTTGGCCAATTTTGTCAACACCGCATGGACAAACATTGAACATGAGTTCATTTGAATAATCATCAAATTTAGGTACATGGTATGATTCGAAAAATACAGACTAATTTACTTCCCCGTATGGTCATATTCGTCTATGTGCGTTAATCGGCTGCTAGTTGCATACTTCAAGGTTTATAGAGTATAGACTAGCTACAATACCATTTTAAGTTAATTCAGTACATGCAATTAATTATGAAATCCACTTACATTATTTTGTGCATGAAGTTTGTGCTATGAGATGATATGAAATGAAATGAAATGATATCATACAATGTAAGGTTACAATATCGGTCTGCTTTATCTGTAGTCATTTCAGTGTATATTGGTCTAGAATACAAATATTAACTGCTCATGAGGGCAATAGTAAAAATTATGTACTTATTGGCATGAATTGAGCCAGTCATAGTTTTGAGAATGCCCACTCAAAACAAAATTGGTATAAACAAATATTGACTGCTCACGAGGGCAAAAGTACAAATTATATATCTATTATTAGACATTATTTGAGACAGTCAATAGTTTTTACTATTGCCTACTCAAAACAAAATTGGTATGTTAAACAAATATTGACTGTTCAATTATTCTGGCAATAGTAAAAACTATTTCCCGACAATGATCTTGAGACTGAAGTACTAAGGTACATAGTCTCAATATCACTTGGAGCCCTCATGAACAGTTAATATTTATGTAGTAATGCTTGAATGAAAAAAATGTCACTATTTGTTTTATATACCAATTTTGTTTTGAGTGGGCAATAGTAAAAACTATTGACCACCAATTGTATATAATTACAAAAAAATACCCTCTAGACATGACACAATTTGCGGGATAATGTTCCCCCAAGTACTAAAATTTGTAAGTGATAGTTATTTATGTCCCATGCAAAGTGCCAGATTGGGGGTCAAGTGAACTGATTTTGGATGACAACTGACCATTTTGATTTTGGGGGTCTAGCTTCCTGAGCTGAAAATTTTCAAAATTAATTATTGCACTTGGAACTTAAATAATGTATTTTTTCTCAAAAAAGGGGTCTAAAGAACTGAATCATGCTAAAAGTGGGGCCTCTAATGAGCAGCCTGGAGGCCTGAAAAAGGGGTCTTGACCGTTGGACATAGGTACACTGCATGCTCTTAAAATTGAGTGCAACCACCGAGTCTTTTCTTTGCATGACCAATCTTATGACAGCTGATAGCTACGTTCTGTCTGCCTATACTAGCTGTACATGAATTAGAATGCCCATTCCAGTTTGCCCCCCTCCCTATGAACGTACCTCTTCTTCCAGCTTGGACAGCTTCTCATCATCAATCCTGGAGGACAGGCGGTCTGATGAAGAAGCACGGGAAGGGCTTGTCCTCTCTCCCTCCCTCTAAGCTTGCCCTCCCTCCCCTCCCTATGAACGTACCTCTTCTTCCAGCTTGGACAGTTTCTCATCATCAATTCTGGAGGACAGGCAGTCTGATGAAGAAACATGGTAAGAGCTTGTCCTCCCTCCCCTCCTAAGCTTGCCCTCCCTTCCCCTCCCTATGAACGTACCTCTTCTTCCAGCTTAGACAGTTTCTCATCATCAATCCTGGAGGACAGGTGGTCTGATGAAGAAACATGGTAAGAGCTTGTCCTCCCTCCCTCCCTCTAAGCTTGCCCTCCCTCCCCTCCCTATGAACGTACCTCTTCTTCCAGCTTGGACAGTTTCTCATCATCAATCCTGGAGGACAGTCGGTCTGATGAAGAATAATGGGAAGAGCTTGACCTCCCTCCCTCCCTCCCTCCCCCTAAGCTTGCCCTCCCTCCCCTCCCTATGAACGTACCTCTTCTTCCAGCTTGGACAGTTTCTCATCATCAATCCTGGAGGACAGGCGGTCTGATGAAGAAGCATGGGAAGAGCTTGTCCTCCCTCCCTCCCCTAAGCTTGCCCTCCCTCCCCTCCCTATGATCGTACCTCTTCTTCCAGCTTGGACAGTTGCTCATCATCAATCCTGGAGGACAGGCGGTCTGATGAAGAAGCATGAGATGAGCTTGTCCTCCCTACCTCCCTCTAAGCTTGCCCTCCCTCCCCTCCTTATGAACTTACCTCTTCTTCCAGCTTGGACAGTTTCTCATCATCAATTCTGGAGGACAGGCGGTCTGATGAAGAAGCATGAGACGAGCTTGTACTTATCTGCAATATAAACAAATGCAAATCAGTAAGTGATGCTCCCCTGCTTTATGACACACTTTACCTCACTCTGGTTTGTCTTAATTATCATAGGCTGTGTTCACACATAGTCATGACTAGTCATACCGGCTCTAAAGCGAGTCAATTTAGCAGTTGCGTTCACACAGGGACACAACTTATGCGTTAAAACTGGTGGCGCATCACTTTTGGTCACGAGTGAAACACTTACTATAATTGTGTTCACACTGGGAATTTGCTCATGAGCGGCTCACATGCAAGAATATAGACATGACCCAATTCTTCTGTGTGAATACGCCCTTAGAGTATAGCTAGCCTATATCATTGGCACCCGTTAAAAAAGTAATTAATGAGGCGTCTGGAGTCCATCCAAAGATTTGCTTACCATGTTATCTTACAAACCTGGGATACTGAACATGATGAACTCCTGTCTCAAACTTTCCAACCTTAAGTCTTGTCGTGATTTCTACACAACCATTCAGAATGACAAGATCCTAAATAACTTGTCATCTGCTATGTATTCGCTCCCCATACTTGCCAAGGCACCAGCCAGTCTTCCCACACACCTTTTGCAGCTTATAATTTTTTTTTTCAATGACGAAAAAAAATGTCAATAATGAATTTGCTTATTTTAGACCTATTTCTATTTTCATGTGACACTCTTTGTTAGCTTTTACCATCTTGGGCCTAAAGAGCCACTGATACATGGAGGAGCAATTTTAGGGAGTTTTTACATTCTAGTGACAATTTGATAAATAAATATGGCATATGACATCTATAGGTAAGCGGGGACATCCGGGCACCTTGTTTACATCCTGGACCTTTGTCCGATATAGCGCGGTGAAAACAATTGCCGACTCCCCATTCAACTCAATGGAAAAAATGATGGCTCTCGAAAATTTTGATTGATTCTAGCAAATTTTCAAAATATTTCAATTCCGAAATCATGTGAGATGTGTGGAATTCAAAGCACAACAAGATGACAAAAACCTCATCATTTCACAGATTTCTTTCTCGCTAAAAAAGAAAGAAAATGAAGGAATGCCTGGCTGAAGTATTGATTATTTTCACCGCGCATGAAATTTAACGTGAGTTATTTTCAGACCACTGTGCTGTGTATGACGAAGGTCCGCTTTCGGCATGCATATGCGACTCTCTTGAACCCACACTATGTTCTGCGACCTACCCCTGAAAATGAGACCTTGGACGATGTTCTTGATGCTGTTGAATCATTCCTCTGCACCTCAGGAGGGCTAGTTGGAGTAGTGGGAGTCTCTTCTGCCTCGGAGAGAGCTGTGTCTTTATTCCGGCGGTCACACAGGACAAAGGCATGCGAGTCTAATTGTAGAGGGATGACATCCTTGTCAACATCATGCAATTCTGTTGGAATGATTATAAAATGAATTTTATTAAAAAGAAAGATTTTGTTAAAGCTGAATCAAGGAATAGTCAAGTCATCCATTGCAACAGGTGGTGGGGGGAGGACGTGACATCATCAGATTTAGAAACTCCCATTCAAAAAAATTAAATTTTAACTAAAGCTCAAAAATTTCATTAGCGTATAAAAATATGCAGATTTGAAAACATTTGGGGTAGGGACTTCGACCCCAGAACACTAAAAAGATATTCTGATTATTTCAAAAAACTATCTTTCTTTTTATTTACGCATTCAAATATACGGGTGACACCGTGGATGAATACCCCATAAAATCTGGAGTAAACAGGTAATTTATTGCGTGACCTGCATCATCTGCATTGAAATAAAGTCCCCAAGATGGGGACATCTGGAGAACCAAGAGAGGAGATTGCTTATGGATTGGTATCTATAATCCAGCCAAAAGTTTATTGGACAATGTAAACAAAAATTCAGGTTGCAGGTTGCATTGTAAGTAATGGGACCCTGCACTCTGTTTTTTGTTTACACTGTTTTGTATAATTACATCAAGAATTTATCTATATATACTCTAATAAAAAGATTGCCATCGGATTTCTGATTTACACAAAGATCGACTATGATCTTGGTTGATTTCAAGAAGGAATTCCACTAGGGAATTAACCATATGTGTGGTGCTCTGGCATAATGAGCGGAAAGTCGCGATTGAAGATTTTGAATAAATGGCTGCTAAAGTAAAGATATGATGAAAAGATCAAATTTAGTTTTTTGACATAAAACAAATAAATACATTAGTGTTAATCTATATTTCGCCTTTTGAAGGTCAATTACGCCGGGAAGTGTATTTATTCACGGGTAATTGATCGCGTTTTGCTATTATACACTATAGTAAACAGTTTCTTTAAAATCGATTTGCGACAGTTTTTTACTGCCAGATTTTGAGTGGACTGCCTTGTGTTTCTATCTGTAAATGAAAATTGTAGAAAGAAAGTATGACATATTATATATCATTCGAAAGATGAGATTATAGAGAATTAAAATATGCCATGAACTCAATTTTGAAAATCGCGACTTTCCGCTCATTATGCCAGAGCACCACACATATTATCCTCATTTTAACTACATTAAGAAGTTCAGTAGTCGAAATTATCCAAATTACACCTATATGCATTTACATATTTACATTTAACTATAAAAGTACATAAAGTCAATTACTTGAACACATAGCAAGGTATTTCTTGTAAAACCATTTGTCTGATAAACAACTATGATACAACAAAATCACAAATAGCCCAATCTGACCTTTGTGTCAGAATGGTTAAGGTTCTATGATATATATATTATCTTTCAAAGGTATTTTTCATTTGCTTTTTTCTTGCCAACCCTTGATGTTAAACTCTTCTGCGTTCTGATGATCTTATTTTTGCCCATTATTCAGGGATGTGAGGGGCCAGTTGACAAAAACATGGAAAAGCGTCGTAAAGTTGGGTAAAAGGTCAAAAATGGGCTGAAAATGAATGAAAAAGCTAAAAGTTTTAGCACATGGTCATGATCAAAACGAGGAAATCAGCTGAAAAGAGGAACTTTCTCATCCCTGATAATTACATGATTGGTTAATTTTGATTGTTTACGCTTACTACGCTCCTGAGATACGCACTAAGATTGGCATGCACGACCCAATTTGAAATGAAAAATACCTTGAGAATCCTGTGGCTGTAATCTTACCTCCATTCCTATCCACTTCCAACAAGCAGAACATGTGAGGATCTGTGGTGTTGATGCCAAATTTGAGCAGCCCTAACGCTACAATCTCAGCACCAAGAGTGGCATGCACAGCCCAATTTGAAATGAAAAATAACTTGAAAAGTCACATAGCTGTAATCTTACCTCCATTCCTATCCACTTCCAGTAAGCAGAACATGTGAGGATCTGTGGTGTGGAGGCCAAATTTGAGCAGCCCTAAGGCTACAACTTCAGCAGCAGGAGTAGACAGGGATATACTGAGTAGTTTGCCTTTGGGTTTCTGCCCAGCCTGATGGAAGACAAGCTGCAAATAAAGAGATACAATATTTTCATGTTATGACAATATTCAAAATTTGTCCTGATTTAGATCACAGTGAGGTCAATAATGGATTTTGCTGTAAATAATGGTTTCCTATACTCTAAAAACCTAGAAGTATAGCCAAGAGAGCATGTAGGTGTGGAATAACTTGGTGTGATATCGGAGTCTCGAAAAGAGGAACATTTATGGTCGGACAAGTGCCGTGTTTGATATGACGGGTCACATACGTGTCTCATTCAGATTCAATCATTCATTCAAATCCTTCATTCAGGGATGTAAGTAGGAAGGGAAAAACCTGAAAAAGCATGTGAATTATGGCTAAATAGCCCCAAAATGGGCTAAAAATAAATAAAAGTCAAAGTTTGGACCCCCAAAAATCTGAAAACTTACATCCCTGTTCATTCAAAACATTGCATCACACCATAACCCTTTGAGCACCAAGTGGTGCAATTTGCACCACCTTAATTATTCATGAGGTAAAAAATTAATTTTAAATTAATTTTATGAAAACTAATTTAACTCTCATATTTTTTTTAATTTCTTTTGAAATTTAGCATCAACTCAGTATTTTTCTTGAGTATTACTTCAAATACTTAGTTCAAAATGCATGCTTATTAGGGAAACCATAGATGAAATTTAACAAAAGGCAGCTATTATGAATATTTTTAAATTTCTTTTGAAATTCAGCATTAACTCAGTATTTTTGTTGACTATTACTTCAAATACTTAGTTCAAAATTCATGCTTATTAGGGAAACCGTTGATGAAATTTAACAAAAGGCAGCTATTATGAATTTTTTTCAAAATGTAAGTCAACATGCTTCTTTTAACCCTTTGTGTACCAACCTTGACTGATCCTCCTTGAGCATGCCTCTGCCTTAATTCCATCTGACAAGACGCATGATCTGGCCATGAGTACTGTACATCCAATGGAAGCTCATCATATTCTAACTCACGCTCCTCATCTAGATCAAAATTTATCATCATAACATAATAACAGCATGGTCTAAGGTACAGGTAAAAGGGACAGCCTGTATTTACTCAGGTTGGAGTGCCCATCTCTCTTTCGAACCAATGGGCCAGACTCCATAATTTGTTATATATATACAGTGATAGTATTGCCAAACCCCTTACCCGTATGTCCGTTACCTCCCCAGCATTGAAGAATTATTATCCTAATGTGCTCCTCCACCCATTTGGGTGGAGAGGAGCACATTAGGATAAGAATCTTGCTCAAGGACACTACACATGCCTTTCACCGAATTCTAACGCACGACACTCAATGTCCGATGATTAAGAGTTGTAGACTTACACCGCCAAGCCACGTGTGTCCCTATTGTCTATATTTGTTTTAATTAATACACTCAGCATTATCTTGCAAGCAAGTTTACAGTAAGATAAGAAAATAGATGAAACAGTTTATGTATACATTTCAACATGTTTTTTAATTCACTAACATTTCGGACAAGAGTCCTTAGTGACAGATTTCGAAGGAGGGTGTCTGCAAAATAGGGGACACTCTGCGCAATGCAATCTGTGATTTGAGTATGCTAGGCCCAATTGCAGACACTTACGTTTAAAGTTGTCTAATGGGGTGGGGTGGTGTGGGACTTTGTGATGGAAAAAACTGTTGCCAATACAATAAACATAACAAAAACATTAATGTTACAAATTAATATTTTTTAAGGATTTAGTACCTTTAAGTTGTTTTTTACTTACTGTACTTGTTATTAGTTGGAATCACTTCCCATAATGCATAGAGTCTATAGTCTTCAACGAGTTGCAACCTGGCCAGACACTCTTTGACAAGATCCTCAGCAGAAGAGTCAGGCTTGAGTTGGAAGGATAACGTGGACGGGGCTCCTGGGAAGATCAAAATCATAACATTACAATACTGTTATACTGTGATAGGGTTTAGGGCACACTCTAAATATCATCTACAATATCCTTTATGCCGAGTCTCTCTATCTTGGAGTATACAAATACAACATGATTTGCGAGGAAAATCATAACCACCTACCCAATCTTGCTGAATATATAAATGAACTTTTGTTCAATAAATAAATGAACTTTAGTTCAATACTTGTCTACGAATGAATAATTCATGTACAAAAAATAATATGAAGTGATATGGTTTTCATCAGCTTTAATCAATCATTACTAGTCTCTCACACAATACAAAACAACCAGTTCACAATGTTGTAGAAAGCAAAGGATATGTAACAGATCTCGTAACAGAGTCTGATTGCTTGCTGCATGCTTCAAGGTTTATATATTGTAGGTGCTGTCAGCAGATGTGGTGTGACACGTTTTGATGAACTCTGAACACACTATATTATGGATAAGTGAAAAGCACAACAGCCTTCAAAGACTCTCATTATGATTAAAACTGCTTGCTGTGAGCTAGCCCCAAGTATCACCTTTGCGTGTATAGCCTATGGAGGCGGTTGCAGTGTCAACGAACCAGAACCAGAACCTACCTTTGACTTCTAACTTGGGCCATACTTGTATGGTATTTTCACTTTTGCTACTGTGTTTCTTCCTCGGCCTTGGGCTGACAGCTCTCGGAGAAATTGCACCCATTAATTTCAAAATCCTATGAAGAACAATCAGAAAAATCCAAAACTAATAATTTGTTATACATTTTTTCAAAAAGAAACTGACCAAATTGTTTTGTTTTATTTATGATATTTCAAACCTTAGTTCTTGCTAGGTCAGTTGGTAACGTCTAGTACCATACCGTTAAACATAACCTGCATTGATTGTTCTGCGTTTGAGCCCAACCGGGGTCAAGTGTGAGAAAACCGCATATTCTATGAGGGTGTGAATTATTCAAACTAGGATTGAGCCAAATTAATGTAGCTCCATTGGCCCAGGGAGTTCAAGTAGTGATTTAAGGTGGATCGAAAGGATGTTTCTGGAAATTAGAAACTGCATTTAGAGGCACTTAATTACATTGAACAAGTAAAGCTTAAAACACTGATCAAAATGGTGTTTGTTTGAAGGAAATCGGACATACGGTTGCCAAGATATGCTCGATTTTAATTTCTTTGTTTTGTATCATTTTTGCCAATATATTGATAACGTTAATGAGCAACATTGGCTATATGTGCTCATTAATATTCATATTTGCCAATATTTTACCAATATCTTATGAATAAACCTTCATACTATTTTTATTTTACATAATTTTAACTTGAAACTTTGCCAATGTGTTTCTTTGGCCTAAAACATTAACATATGATTTACCCCCCATCTAATTTGCATATTTGGCATAGTTAATGAGCATTATACAAAAAGCTAATTAATTATGCAAATATGCAAATTAGATGGGCGGGTAAATCATACATTAAAGTTTTAGGTCATAGAAACACATTGGCAAAGTTTCAAGTTAAAATTATTAAAGGTAAAAGTAGTATGAAGTTTTATTCATAAAATATTGGAAAAATATTGGCAAAAATTAATATTAATGAGCACATTTTGCCAGTTTTCCTCATTAACTTCATCAATATATTGGCAAAAACAATAGAATACAAAGAAACTTTAAACAACAATATCTCAAAAACCGTTTGTCCGATTTGGCTCAAATTTTGGAATTATGATTTTTTTGCTTAGCTCTCTGCAACAAGCCTATTTTTATCTCAGTCAGAGCAACTTCATTTTGCCTTTAATACCACCTTAAACCTAATGACTACAACAGTTCATCATGTGAGTGCAAGAAAGTCGTATCTAAAATGGCTGCCACATGTTATTTATCTTAACACCTGGTCACAAAAATGCCCAAATCCTTCAAAATGTCTCTCCCATATGTAAGTGGTTCTTAAAATGGTTCTTCTCGTGACACATCACCTGAAGAATCATTTCAAGAGTCACTGACCCAAAAGTAGACTGGACATTATACAATCTGCAAGGCAAATTCATGTAATTGGCAGATATTGCAAATATGACTTTATCAAACTTGCATGACAAACTAATAGTATATGCTCTGTAAAGTATACCAAGTCTGAATAGAATTATAAATTTAGGGATGCACAGTGCACTATAAATCATCTGCATTTATTTATTTCACTCTTGAAATAGCACTTACATTTTCGGCATTTGTTTTGAAGATGGATATTCCACATAAAGAAATCCTCTTGATTTGTCAAGTCTTTTCAATGCTGTTAATCACATAAGGTTGTGAACTACTATTATTAAAAAAATGATAACTGAATCCGTATGCAAATCGCTTTTCCTCCTAATAAACATCTTGTTGGAGCAAGCTGATATTGTCATCATATCAGACTCTTGTCTTCGTGACAAACAAAAATATAAACCTCAGTTAGATATTCCATAAAATGTCCTCACAATTTATGCGACATGTGCGTCACAAATACGGAGAATTATTCACTCATGCCTCACTATGTGCATATTCCACAACTGCGCATGCATGCAAGAAGGCATTGCAAAAAGCCCCAGCAATGAAAATCATGAAGAAGCAGGGATGCAATTAGTCAAAATTTCCTGAAATGTTCACAATTTTCTGGAGAAGTATTCTTTTCCTATTCTTATATACAGGACAAAATTTCCTGAAAACAAGACATTTCCCCCCAAAAAAAATCATGAATTTAGTGAAAATTTCATGAATTGTTCACAATTTTCTGGAGAAGTGTTCTTTTCCTATTCTTATATACAGGACAAAATTTCCTGAAAACAAGACATTTTCAACAAAAAAAACCACCCTGAATTCAGGAAATTTCCTGAAAATGTGTTTTGAAGATTATGACGAATTAAAATTGTTGTAAAAACTAAATCTCATGAATTATAATCAAACACCCAAGATGAAACTGTAATGTTCCGACTTGTAGAGTAGAATTGATGATAAGGCTCTGAAGCTCAGAAAATAACACTGCATTGCATACCAGTTAGTGTGGAAATGTCCAAAGTTTCATCAATACTAAAGTTGAACTAAATGCTGTTTCAATTCAAAAAACAGAATTGAGAAAAGAAATTGGGAGGGAAATTGATTTGGACCATAAACCAGAGAAAGCAGTCATATCCAATCCATGTAGTATCCTTCAAACTGGTTTGACATGTCTACCAGATGAAATGTCTGTAACTTCAGCACTACCATGGAACTGATGGCTCATTCTACGGAAAATGAAACTTTTTGCACTTCAAGCAAAAAATCAGCTTTTTTATTTGACCATAAGCAACTTTTTCACTCATACGTTTATTACTATGCTAGAAGCTGAAGCAATTTAAAAGTAAAATTTTTCACTTTTTTGGTCACAAATGTTACTTTGGAATCACCCTGAATCTACATCAAAACGAAAGTTGGTAGTATGCCGCAGAAATAGCTTTCATATCCAAAACATGCCAATATATCCTTCTTGACAAGTGTGGCAAGACGATAAAAAATTGTTGATGTTAAATTGTAAGACAAATGTTTATAAATTCCTCTTTAATCACTCCAAATGTTTCTACATGGAATGGCTTAGCATCAAAAATAGAAACAGTGCAATAAGTGAGCACTCAATACAAAAACATAATCTCAATTATCATATTCCATTTTATCCGGAGTCCCAATATCTTGTTGATTCTAATCATCAATTAGTGTTCCTGTACAGAAAGCCTGCAAGTGACGTAACAGTGACATTCTAGCTATTACACGATTTCTTCAAAAATGAGTAAAATTTGCTGCAAAGTTAATCGAGATGTACCGTACGATCCATTTGGCAAAATTTTGTGGGCAATTATGAGATGAAAGGAAACATTTACACGGCAATCTAGCTACTGATCAATAAAGGAAACGACAAATCTGTCTCAATAAACCAAAACATGGGGGTCCCACTCACAGTCAATACAGGGCAAGATATCTTGTCAAAAACTCCCCAATAGACTACTCTTTACGGACAGCTTTTCATTAATTGTTTTGAGCTTTCTTACAATTCTGGCAACTTATCTAGAGTGGGCGAAACACACAAATAGATTTGCTTTTGTTTTATTTTTGCTTTCTATCATCATGAATTGCACTGTTAAAGACACTTCACACTGTGCAGCAAATAATTTAACCAAAATTAAGTTGAAAACATGCAACTAAGTATTTCTATCCATTGCACAGATATTATCAATTTGAATTAATCTATTCACTGAAGGGTGTCAATGAAGAAATAAATTTAGACATTTCCTTAATAAAACAATAATTCAAAATGATGGGAACTTTTTTAATTGTAACTCATGACAATTTGATTTATGTGAGCACCCCCTGTCAGAAGCAGGTCAATGACCCAATTTCCATCAATATCCAGTATAATATTGCCATGATAGGGCAGCTAGGCTGATACCAATATTGGAAATCAATGCTACATATTCATGTCTAAGAGATACATTGACGTCTTCATTATAACAAGTGGTTTTATCAATGAAAAGTACAGGTTACGAAAATATGAGTCTATTTTTAATATGCAAAAGAGGGATCAGATAACATAAGATATTGTATGTATCCCATCATGCATTGCTTCCAATGGGGTTGTTTATATAGGAAATTATGTGAGTAGTTAGTGAAGAAATGCCCATACATCAAAGTTAATTTCGGGCATGTTTCATCACTAACTACTCACATGACTTCCTGTACAAAATTTCTCATAGGATGCAATGCATGATGGGATACACATGATACCTTCTCTTAGGTAACATGGGGGGAGGGGGGTTACTCATAAATACCATATTGGTATCAATGGAAAGAGGAAACCCTACCCTTTACTATGGGATCAAACAATTAAGATTTGAACATGTCATTAAAGATTTTCTTGGCACTGTAACTCTTCAAATGCAGGGACTTAAATCACACCGCATGTCTCCCTGCAGCTTATGTACAGAGTATCATGTACATATTTTGGGAAGCTGGTTAGCGTAGCGGTACTTCCCTCGCTTTGCACCAATGAGCCCATAGGACTGTTGTGGGTTCGATCCCCGGTCCAGGCGCTGTATGTGCATTTGGTTTTCAGTCCATACTAGCTTCCACAGGTTTTTCTTCGGGTACTCCGGTCTTCCTCCTGCACTTAAAACTGTCACCAGATTTGTCCACCATAGTCTGCCCCCACCCAGGATATGGGAAGCTGCATAAAGGGTACATATTACATTCTAACTACTGATAGGATATGCGCTTGAAAAGGCCGCAAAACGCCTAAATGAAGTGAAATGATTGTGACGATCTACCTGAAGCGAATCATGAGCGGTTTGATCTAAATGGTAAATCGCTATACAAAAACCAGTTATTATTATTATTATTATTAGCAGGGAGGTTGATGGTATTTATTTATTGTAAGAAAGTAAAAACTACTTATGAGACCATTATGCACTATCATACATTAATAAGGAAAAGTGACTATTCTGACAAAATTTCATTGATATAGCTCCTTCCATTCTTGGTGAAGTTTTAAACTTTTTAATACCCTCTCATATGCAAGCAGGTATCAAAAAATATATGAAACATAAATAGAAGATTTTTATCACACCTAATACCTCTTTCAAGTGCAAGTTTGTACAGAAAGTATTGCAGTGCTTCTTAAAAGAATATATAAGGACCTTCCCATCATGCCTTGCTTCCAATAGGATTTTTGTACAGGTTTTAATAAGAGGGTTTAGGGATGAAAAATAGCATAATTAGTAGAGCTCATCCCAATTTTGCATATCAGATATGTTTTATCCCTAAACCCTCTATTACAACCTGTACAAAAAATCCCATTGGAAGCCAGGCATGATGGGAAGGTCCTGATATCTTCTTTTGTGCTTCTTACCCT
This sequence comes from Ophiothrix spiculata, assembly GCA_000969725.1. NCBI lineage: Eukaryota > Metazoa > Echinodermata > Ophiuroidea > Amphilepidida > Ophiotrichidae > Ophiothrix > Ophiothrix spiculata. Next base: position 70,218 of record JXSR01S004429.1, read on the forward strand.
TTCTTCTTCCTTTCCTCCCCTTCACTTTGTCTACCTCCTCCTTCACTCCCAGAGCTTGGTGTACTTTTTAACTTCACCTCTCGACTAGGAGATACATCCACACAATCCTCCCTCTCCTTATTCTCTCCAATTTTAGGACTAGCACTCATAACATCTTGGGATACTGTTGAGGCATCTGTAGTTTCTGTTAGTCTTGGTGATGTAGGTTTACTGTTTGTTCTTGGGCTAGTCTCTCTGCTCTCAGGGTTTTCAGCCACTTTGTCCATGACTGGGGCGGAGTCTGGCGGCATTAATTCAATAGCGCCCTCTGGGTCTTGCGACTGCAGTACAGTTACAGCTGCGATGTATTTCTGTCTTTCATATCCACTACTTTGGTTTATTGCACCTGAGGGGAAAATAAATTTAAAACAAATTAAAAAAGATTCATAGTGCGCTATGCTTCCCTGATTTGTAATTCCACGCGGCCTCTAGCATACTTTATAGGTGATCGCTGACCACTGTGGCCGAAGTAAGTTCCATTCCACACCAAAACATTCAGGTTCTGCAGCGAGTTCTACGGGCGCTGAATCTTTATCAGCCCTCAAATGCACCATTGCTACCAGATTAGTGCCCCGAGTTTCATAGGGTTTCCACAAGATAATTAGCAGTTAGTTCCTTGTCCAAGGGAATTCAAAGCACACTCAACTTTTTGGCGAAAGCAGGATTCTAATGCACAGCACATTTATTTTTTTAAAAAGACACATTTGCTTCATTATTTGAAGCATTTCACTTTAACTCTTTCACTCCACAAATTTATTTTCAAAATGCTCTCTCTGGATGGGAAAGCCACTCAGACCGTCGCAGGATATTCACTTATGATAACTGTAGAGTGCCAGTCTTAAATATTTTGCCAAAATTGTTGATGGCGTTATATAAATCTTTGTATCAGGAAACTACAGATTAAGTTCTGATTTTCTTTACTTTTTTACAGATACTTTTATAGTTACAGCAGAATATGTTAAAGAGCTGAGACAAAAATTGTCTTGGTAAAATTAGTTTTGGAACAATTTAGTTCCAACAAAAAAGTCAGAACAATGATCAACTGATCAATCACTAAAATGTACACAGGCAGTTCAGTATAGAAATACCGCCTCTTATTTCAGGTGCACCGCACAAGTTTTGCTTGACTTACATATTGTATCATTCTGTAGTATATTAGCTGCGGGGTTATTGAGTTGATAGAGGTGTGACAGCAGCAGTTCACGGTCTTGCTTATTGGTTACCTGCATTTCATCTGTAAGAAATTATAAGACAAAATGGAGCTGTGTTTTATCATTTGAATAGATATATAAATGCTCAAATGAGTTCAGCATCATAGCTTTACACAGCAATGACCTGCATTCATCTTGAGCTTGCATATCTGCAACATTAGTTCAGCTTCAGTTCAGTTCAGTTTATTTTACCAAATGAGACATGATACAGAAAATATATAAATACACATCATTGGCAGGAAAACCAAATGTGAGCAAAGCATTAAGGATATTTGAAAGAAATTGGAGCTGCATGACTATTCAAAGCTTTTTAAAATTATTATTATCAAAATTCTATAAGCTTGATAAAGTACATTACGAATTGCACAATTGATGAGTATGCTGTACACAAGCTTGTCTGTACACTTGTTTTGTAAGTATAAAAAACGCATACACAGTTACTTTTACATAAGAAAATCACAAAGATTTATACAGTAAAACCTCAAAATCTGTTAGCACAAAAACCCCGATAACACAAAATGTTTATTTGGTCCCTAGTATTAATCTTCTATGTGTTAACAAGGTTCCACTGTACATATAAGCCCTGGTACAACAAATTGATTTGGATTAATTTGAATTTGGACATAAAGAACTAATTCCTTTGTAACTAGCAATCCTAGGGTGTACTTAGTACATTAGGGGTAATGGGGACATGCCACAACCTCGGGTAGCAAAATCAGACTCTTGCCATTTTAATTGGTCCTTATTCTTCACAAAATGTGGCATTTGGATGTCTTTTCTTGTCACAATCTTCCATACTGTGCCAAATGGTGCAAATTAAAGCATTTATTCACAAAACATTTTAAAATTGTGCCAAAATAGCACAAGTTTTGGTAAAAACATGTAATTTTTGAATGAATTTGACTCAAACGTTGGAAAATTTGGTATATGGATGGTCCCTTTTTCTTGAAAATTGGTATTTGTTTATTTATT
>JXSR01S004431.1:0-12213 GCA_000969725.1 Ophiothrix spiculata
ACTATTATTGTTTTAAATAATTCTTAGACATGAAAATCCAAAGCATTATGTAAAACATTTGTGTGAGCAAATTGTGAATATACAGTTGTGCACAATGCTCTTGAAAGCTGCACACAATCTTGCAGTACTGTGGTTTACTGATTGAAAAAATAAATATTACATCCCAATGTCCTGTTCCTGTCCCTGTCACAATCCCTGATTGTGACAGGAACATCCCAATGTCCTGTTCCTGTCACAATCAGGGATGCCAGTTTTCAGGCCCGTCTGTTGTCAAAATCCATGTTGTTGTTATTAATTTTCAACCTATGTTTTGGACATTTTTACACCATTTTCAGGACTTCTTCAGGCTTGTCACTTATATTCCCTGCACAACTAATACACAGTGGCTGCATTGGACTGTCACTGTCATATGTTTGTGTCTGAAAAATATTCAATCAATGATAGTTTATGATTCATATATATTATCACATTAGGTAACAAGTGCATTGGATAACACCAGTGTTCAATGACCAGTCGGTAGGGGCGTTTGTCCGTTGAAATGTAACTGGTTTACAAACACTTGGTATTGTTCCTATATCTGAATTGTCTTGTTTTTCCGTAACACGGTATTTGATTCCAAAAATTATAGCGTGTGAAAATATTTTTGCTCCACTTGCTTTTACAAATCATGTATGGATGTCTGAACGAAATACATCTCTATTTTTCAGGAATGGCTGTCGTCAACATGCAAACATTTAGCTATATACAAAGCATTTGGTTGGACTCCACCACAGTTTGCTCATCTTCCTCTAATCATCAATAAGTAAGTACCATCCTGCTAGACTCCAAACAAGCCTGGACATGGCTTTTTTTCTTACTAGATCATCATAACTTATCAAAGTTACCCATGATAAGAAAAAAATTAACCCGCCTGTTGGGCAGGTTCCACCATTAAATCTTCCACCATTGGCCTTTGGATGGGCATGTCCTTATGTCCGGCCCTGGGTCCATCTACAAGTGTTTGTTGATAAGACTTTCATGCAGTGTAATACATATGGTGTGATAAATCTATAGATTTGGAAAGAGAAGCTCCATAGATTTAAACTGTATACAGGGATGCCACTTTTCAGGTTTTAACCTGAAATCAGGTTTTTTAAAAGCTCAAACCATGATTTCAGGTTTTTGTATCATCTCAAATTGACATATTTTCATATATTTTCAGCTCTTTTTGGAGCATGTTTCAAGAATTGATGGCTTTTTCAGTTTTGTTTTTGTGTGTCATAAAATCAGTGGCATCTCTGCATCTACAATGGCTGCCACAAGTTATGTTTATTTAAAACCCAGTCACTAAAATGCAGAAAGTTACTCAAAAGCCCATATTTTTAATAACACAGACTAATGCATCAAATCGTTTCAAGAATTCTTACATTGACATGCATTACTTTGATGACATGTAGCACCCGACCAATGGTTGGTTTCATGTGTTGAGTCATATAGAGAATTAACTGAGACCAAAATCATTAATGCCATTTTGTCTCAGGATAAGACCATGATGGCTTTTTCTAAGGTAACCTTGTGCAAGTAAGAATACTCTGTATTATCCCCATCTCACCTTTCAGGCCACAGCCCTTAACAAACAGTTGAAATGACTGTGACACTATAACCATTGTGTCAACTATGCCAATATTCTACTGCAGCTACACATGGTTTAGCAACAAGCTATCGTCTGAAACAACCTTATGGGCATTTGTCTCATTTTATTACAGAGATGGCAGCAAGTTATCCAAAAGACAAGGGGACCTTTTTGTTGACCAGCTAAAGGTATGAATTGAATTTTCCAATGTTATGACCAATTTCATAATTAGCGCACTATGGTGATTTATCAAGGTTTGTGACTTTCTCAAAGGATTCAAAAAGGAGAACTGGTCCTTGCTGCCCTTTTGTTATCTGATTCTGATTCTGATTCTGTTTTATTCTATGCATGACTGGATCAGAGGAAGAAACACCTTTGTGGTCTCAGAGTAGCTGTCGTTGGGGCAGAAGATGTTGCAGCAGACAGCCAAGCATTTGCAATTTTGAGTTGTCAAAATGTAGCACGACACATTTACATATTGACGCAATTGTCTGTCGCAAGAAAAGTTGAACTTATTCCAAAATAGCGTGTTGTTGTGACCATCATGACAAGGTAATCGATATATCGGCTCGTCGTGCTTGCCACAAACAAAGTTTTTGATGCTACAAGGTTGAGTGTGTGCACTTTGAATTTGTGATGTCACGTCGTTTGTACAACTATCACAACAGACAGCTTTATTGTACCTCTTGATTTGTTTGAAAACGGGCTTTACAGCTTGGCAGATCACATAAATTTCCATTTGAAGCATAGGCAGTGTGTGCATTTCATTTCATGCACAAACCAAACCGGTGTTTCAAGCAGCATTTTTGCGACTTACTCCGAACTAAGTATGCCAATTTTCCCATGAATCAGTTTTGAAGAGTCTTGATGTATGCATGCACAACCTTGAGATGCTGAAGGTACGATAACTTGCCCTCCATTAACGACAATCAACATGCAGGCATGAGAATTTTCAGATAATTATCTGATTTCAGATATTATGTCCTCCAAAATCATCCAAATTCAGATAATTTGGGGCTTGATTTAACCCTTTTAGTGTTTTTTTTTTTTGGGGGGGGGGGTTAAATTTTACCAAATTCAGATATTTTTATGAAAAATCATTCTCATGCCTGAACATGGCTGCCATCCCATAGGGATTATTAATTATTATTATTATTATTAAATCAAAATGGCAGCAAGTGTACTGGTTCCCTCTTTAATTTCCTTGAACTTTTTTTTAAATTGATGATTAAAGAAGATATGAATTGTTTGCAAATTGATCTATATACATGTATTTAGAAAAAAGGTCTATGGATTAAATTGAATTGTCCCTTACTCACTCTTGTTTAAAATCCTCTTGAAAATGTAAAGGTCAATGCGGGTGGTTTAGACATTGATTTGAACCCTGGACTTCTGGTATCCTGATCTTGTGTCCAGAGTTGTGTTTATGTTAGTTGAAATGTCTTCCTGATATCCAATTTTCTCTTTCCATGTTTGTTTGTTGTTGTTTTTCAAAAACTGTATCCAGAATTATAGCTATCGTGGTCATTTTATTTTTGTATTCAGAATAATGGATATATTCCTGAAGCTGTAGTCAACTTAACGAGATACTAGTAATAATTTTACCTTATGTATGATCGTGTGTCTTTCAAAATTTGAAGCAAATTGCCTATTTTTCCCCATATCTTAGTATCCAGTATTGTGGCAATCTTGGTCTTTTTTCAGAATAATGGCTATCTTCCCGAAGCTGTAGTCAACTTCTTGACATACTGTGGAGGAGGGTTTCCTGATAAAAATGAAATCCTGACTTTGGAAGAACTAATTAAAGAGGTGAGGAAACTCAAATAGAAATGAACTTGATTTATTCTATAATAAAATACTTGTCCATTAACAATGCCTTAAAGTAATTGTTTACGAGTTGAATTATGATGGTGGTATTATCTACTTATTATCTAATTTTGCTGTATTCAGGTCTTGTCTTTTGAAGAATTTGAATTAGCACACCGTAGTGAACAGATTTTTATGAGTGGAATTTTCAGCTCAAAAATGATCATCAACTTAATTGGGCACTAAATACAAAGCTATAGCACACCTTAAGAAGTGCTATTTGCAAATCAGGTATTCTCCAAAGAGGGGACTTGTTGTTTCCAATATTTTGTCATTCATTTTTTGAAGTGTAATTAAGAAGCCATGATATTTTAACTTATAGCACAAGTCTTATTCGTGGGTGTAAGTCTTTGTTTAAGTCAAAATTTCGGGCCATTTAATTTCACTATGTTAACCAGGCAAGCTTTTAAGTGGATAAATGGTTCCTAATACTATTTATTTTAATTTTTTCTGTAGTTTAAAATACAAGATATCAATAGGCACCCTGCAGTTTTACAAATGGAATTACTAGACCATGCGAACAGAGGGCATATATACAGGCTTCTAGAAAGTGCACAAGGGAGAGAAAGAGTGATCAAGGAATTAAGAAAGGAAGTTTTGAATCAGGTACCCAACAGGTAATTATACTTCTCAGTGACTGCCATTAATTTATTAGCATACAGCTTGTATGAGTGCATGGTGTAGTGTTAGGACATGTTCACACCGAAGAATTTAGTCATTACTATATTCTTGCTCGTGCGCCACTCATGACCAAATTCCCAGTGTGAACGCAATTATAGAAGGTGTCTCGCTCGTGACTATTTTTAACGCGCAAGTCGTGTCCCAGTGTGAACGCAGCTACTAAGTTGTCTCGCTCTAGAGCCGCTCACTAGCGAGAATATAGTCATGACCAAATTATGTGTGAACACGCCCTTACAAGCACAGGTCGTACAAATTAAGTTCAAAGTTCAAGCCTTATGTGGTTTGTTATGCGTAGAAATGTGCAGCTGGCCTGTTTTAATTGCTGCAGTAGTCTATGTACTTCAGTGTGATGGTTAGGACTAGCTGTGTTACATCAAGTATAAAATATACCATTTTTTATGCCATGTGATCTTGGATCATTTTAAATAACTGGAATATATGCATGCGTTATTAAGCAGAATGTCAAGCACTGGTGGTCCTCTTTTGAACAATGTTATGTTTGAAAGCACCAATAGTTTTCTTCAGCAAGCAATAACCATGCAGATTATCAGATTTTTTAATATCTAAGCTTCACCTTAGCAGGCACAATGCTATGATGAAACACCAGGCAATACAAACATAAGTCACAAATGATTGACACAGGGTTAGTGCGGATCCTTGAAAGTCCTTGAAAGTACTTGAATTTTATTTCGCAATTTCCAGGCCTTGAAAGTCCTTGAAAAACTTGACTTTATCAAAAAAGTCCTTGAAAGTCCTGGAATTTTTGAATGTCAGAAATGTTAAAAATTATATGACAAGAGAATTTACCATGCAACTATTTTTATCCAAAAATGAGCAAAACAAAATTTACTTTATTTATTGACACATATTCCGTCGGCCGCCGCTGACAAGGGGAATAGTCCTTGAATTCTTCTTGAAAAAGTCCTTGAATTTTGTAAGTGAAAAGGTGTACTAACCCTGTGACAGGTCAGCAAAGTAGACAATTTGATACATTGAGCACGTCAATCTAGATCCAAATCCTACAAGCCTGGATCCACTTTATACAGTAGCATTTTACTTTATGTGCTAATCAACTGTATTGGTTTTTGTTTATAAGCAAATTTTGATTTTGTAAGTCACCACCTTGTTAAATAATCTATAAATTTCAGTTGTAGCATCCAAACCTATTCTTTGCTCCATAGGTCCAGTGAATCTGTGCACTTAAGAGCTCTGGATGATGAATACCTGGGCAGAATATTAGCAGCAAATAAGGTAAAAAACCCTATTTAATTGAATAGGTCTTGATCAGTGAACTTACGCCAGTTCGAGCAACTTAAACAAAGTTGACAACGTGCTTGCGCCAAAATCTTTAGATGTGGCGGAAAATTAGCTCAATCAGTTTTGGAGCTAATAGTGTGCCAAAATGCCATCAGTTTTTAATAACAAACTTCCCTTGGTTTCATCTGCGCTACAATTTTGCATAACCTTCAGTCCATGCAGACCAGAATCCAATCAGAATAATTAAACATTTTCAGCTTAAATAGTTTTTAGTAACAAGACCCAATAGCCAATTTTGCCTCCATGGATGGAATTTAAATCATCTTATTGTCTCCTGGATGTGAAAACTAGATGGATGATATTGTTATAAGACGTGGATGTGGCATATGACCATGTCGTCCTGCATTGTCTATTGTTGTTGTTGTTGTGAAAATTTAGGGTTATCATTTGCCTGTAACTTCTGCATACTTTGATGGACTTTAACCAAACTTAAGCCATAGTTGCAACATGGAAGCCCTCATTGGTTGATGAGGTCATCAAAGGTCAAATACCAAAGTGAAAGGTCATATATATAGTAAGTTCCAGATGTAAGATCTGAAAACCTTAAATTATCCTTAATTGAAGATTTGAAACAGGCTATTTCCATGCATCAGATGACAATGGTATGTACAATAAATATCCATGGAATACAGTCCCCTGCCCATAGATATGAAAATACTGATTCTCGTAAGCACAAGATCATCCTTAAAACTTGACGTCATTCATCCTGTGAGCCAGTATTTTTGCAACTCATAGCTGGACCAATTAAATATGGGCTGAATCTATCCAACTTTGTATTGAACTTGGTTTCTGGATTTTCAATGGGAAAATTAATTTCTTGATGAAGTGAAAGGTCACACACCGAGGCCACAGGACGAATGAAGTCAAGCTATAAGGATGATCTTGTGGTTCCGAGAATCATTATTTTCAAATCTATTGTCAGGGGACTGTATTCCATGGGTATTTATTGTATATATCTTTGTCAGCTGACGAATATGGCATGCCATCTACTAATTGTTTCCAGTCAGGAATGCAGTCTGTTCTTCAACAGCATCATACGCTACGTAACTTTACTAACATGCACCTGTCACTTTTTTTCAACAGCATAGAATACATAGAGTGCAAGATTTAGCAAGCAAGGATTTTGAGTTTCTATGGCAACAGCCCCTTGTGACTAGTCAAACATTAAATGATATTTCAAATGAAGCAGGTAAGTGGGTAGTTACTATTATTACTAAAGCAAATTTAATCATTGGTTTTGCACATTTTACTACTTACTATACTTACAGTTTGATGGGATTGTAAATTTACATAGGCAATGCCTTTTTGACCCCATATCCTAACATTTCACCTCCCCAGTAAGAATCAAGCTCTCTTTTGAATGCTGACATTGTTCTTGTATTGACGACATGATGTGGGAGAGTTCCAAGTGTTGATAACCCTTTGACTGAAAAAGTTTTTTCTGCAGGCGAGATTCTTCTTTAGTGACAGTTTGTATAGTTTGAAGTTGTGCCCCCTGGTGGTTGATGTTCCCTCTGCTAACTTAAAAAAGTTCTTACTATTGAGTCTCTCCATACCATACCATGTTGGTAAAGGTTAAAGACATCATTCTTTCATGATTTGAACTTCCGCTTTATAAATTTGTCATTCTTTGTGCTTAACTGCTTTGTGAGTTAAGTGACATGTAGAAATGAATAAGGATTACAAAATTTTACCTGCCCTGTTGTGATTTTAAAGACCAGTGATAATATCATTGCTGAATTTGCTGAGTGTTAATAGTGGAAATTTATTAATGTGTTAGGTGGTCTACGGGGTGAAAAATTATTTTAAGACATCAATTGCAAAGGACAGAGTCCTAAATCTAAGACTAAGGTGGTGGGCACTTATCAGGGTGACATAAAAGTGCCACCAAATACCTCAGACATTGGGGTTTCTCGGCAACAAGCAACCCACAAAATAGGGATTCCTTTGGTGATAGATCAAAGATTACAGGGTCTTTCAGTCAGAGTGTAGAAAAACATGGGGCTTTTTTCCTTCAAATTTTGTCTTCAGTTATTGTGACTAGGCCTATCATAGTTTGGGCCTTTATATATATATATTGGATCTTCAGATGACAAAATCAGAAATTGTAGTATTTTAGTTAAATTTCAGAAAGTGGGGATCTTTGAGTGACACAAGATCATGTACCTTATTTCCTAATGAGATTTTTAAAATCCTTGCATAATCTGACTCAAAACTAATATCTTGGACTTTTTCGTCACTTATGAACCTGCTTGTATCTTGCGCTCATCCTCTGAGAGTAATCAGTAATAGCAGCAGTGGTGCCACCAGATCCCACATTGCAGCCACTGTGGCATGGAATTCCTTACAGCAGTGGTGCCACCAGATCCCACATTGCAGCCACTGTGGCATGGAATTTCTTACCTGTGGACATAAAATCTGCCGTGACTACAACCAAGTCTAAACTAAAAGATAATTTGATTCTCTGAAGTTTATTGATTGACATTGTGTGTATATTTTTATATGCACCATGGTATCTTTAGGCAATGGTGCCATAAATGCCTGTAATGTAATTAAATGATATGAGGCTGCTTGCAACAGATTTAAAGTATGTTGCACTTTGATTTTTCATCCTATAGGATTTTCTCAGCAAAATATGATTAAATAAGTGCCAAACCTCTGAAAATATTTTGCATTTTCTGATTTTCTTGTTTCAGATAAAGTATTATCACATGTGCATCATGAACTAGACCAGATACCCAGCGATTTATTTAGTAATGATCTACTTATAGAAAAACTGAAAACTATTCATAAATCACTCGTCTCGTCAGTAGCATTTGGGAAATACATGAAGATATTGAGGATGACATTAAGTGGCCTTAAGGTTAGTATTAATTGACTTGCCTTTGTTGAATTTTGTATGTAGGAGTCTGCTGGGTGAGTGGGGTGTGCATGTTGGTCAGTGTTCCCGTTAAGGATTTTGACTTTAGCGCCAAAGCGACACATAAACGAAAAAAATATCGCAGAGATATCGCCATTTCCAATTTCGGAAAAATCACCTCAAAATGAGAGTAATTTTGAATATAATCTGAATAAAACTGAACGCTGTGTATAACCAAAACCCTATTTTTGACTTTTTGTTTTGGGAACCCCTTGCGCCAATTTTTGAGCTTCTGCGCCAATTTTGCGACATATGGCCTTATATGGAACACTGATGTTCGTGGGTATTGATAAATCCTGATACAGTGTGTCCCACAAAAACTTTACACTCTTTGTGTGTAAGGTTCCTGGCTCTACCGGACAGTTAGTAAACATGTAAAGGTATTAATTTTTAGTCTATGAAATTAACTTTAAGATATTGTTTGTTTCATTTCGATCGGTAACCTAGAACAAAAGTTATGTTTTATCAAATATTGGATGCAAATTTGTCTGGTGTGATTTCATGATTTGTGGTCATTAAGCAGGGGGTGATTCTAAATGGAACAAAAATGGGTCACCTTGGAAAATTGATCATATCTGCCCATTTTTCCTTCAAATTTGTTTATTTCTTAAGCACAGATTAAAAAAACAATAATAAAGTGTAAACACGGTTATGGTTGAGTGAACAGATCGATAAAGGACTGTACTCAGTAGCACTTCATTCAAGATGAACTTTCAAAATTGTGCAATCGGACCAGACAAATTTGCATCCAATGGAAATACGCTTGAACGTTTTTATTAATGTGACATGTAGTTTAACTTTATTGACAAATATTTGAAAAGTTTCAAGTAAATATGTGACCCGTCATATTGAAAGGTACCTATAAGGTCGGCATAGTAAATTACAAGATACGGACCATTGAAGTTGAGCGTAGTCAAAAATCATGTCCAAGGTCAAATTTCTAATTTCACCAGAAACGTTACCTTTGAAGTTTATTCTATCATACTAATCAGTTTCCAACATCTAAAACATAAGACAAATGTTTTATAAATTGAGATAGAAATCCTTTCTCTATTCACATTTTACCAGTACAGAAACTTTAAAACTTGATTTTCTCAGAACTATAGTTTTCTGAATCAGCCCGATGCCTTTAACAATTGGGATGTAATTTTGCAATCGAAAATCCAATAACCAAAAGCAAGGTATCATTTTAAAGCTTAAAAAATAATCTTTCAGGTGAGAATGCACTGGCGTGTCCAGGATTTTTCCTTGCGGGGGGCTTAAGGGGGCTTGTTGACTTGTGCGGGGGCTAAGTGTCAATATACGTCAAAATTAGGCTGATTTTACACGATTTTTGCAATTTTGCGGGGGCTTCAGCCCCCAAAGCCACCCCCCTGGACAAGCCACTGGAATAAAAAATCAATTTTCATTTTGGGACCCTTAAGGTACGTTTCGATATGGCGGGTCACATATTTACTTTCATTTTTATTTTACAGAAACTTAACCTTGCCATTTAGAGGATTCTGAGACTTGGTTTTTAACTTTGAAAACTAAAGAAACAACAACACTTACTTGACATGCTGTAACTTTAAAATGTCTTTCCCATGCACTAAATGCAACAAATGTAACCAAGACATCAAGATGACAAAACTTGCAAATGATTACTCCTTCAATAGCATGAAATGAACCGGGGGGGGGGGGCTAAAATGGCTGTGTTTGATACCCTAAAAGGTGTCACCTGATACACCCTGTTGTCCTCAAAAACAACCCTAATTTACCTTTTTCTTGGTCATGCTATGCCTGCAGCATTATACTTGAGCCCCCCTCCCCCGGGGGAAATGAAGTGGGCTGCAGATATCATAAATGTCAGGGAGAAGATGAATACATGTGAATTAATATCAAGATGGTTATTTTGTAATAATTTTTAATGCTAAATTTTAAAAATATCTAATACACAAGTTTTAAGTTTATGTAGGATAAAAACAAAAGCTGATAATTACTTGAAACTTTCCAAATATTCATCAGTTGAGTTGAATTACACCATATTAATAAGTATGGCACAGGGTATGCCCTTCTTCCTCAGGCAACAAACTTACAGAACACCTGTCGTACATGTAGATCCTAAGAGATCATCAGGGCGTGCCATAAAAATAAGGAGTATCACTAATTCATGGATCATTTTTGTCTGTTTGTTTTCAGCAAGGGCCTGGAGTTGCAGAAATGATGGAATTATTAGGGAAAGATGAAGTTCAACAAAGACTCACAGACACACTGCAGAGAACAAGATGACAAACTAAAATATCTAGGGACATCTTTGAGACTATGTAGGGCCTGTTATTCATACACTTTTTGGAAGTCGCTATATATAGAAGCAATTTACGTGACATATCGATATACATGTAGTATCAATCTGCATTAATAAGAATTCAATATGTCGTGCCCAGATGTATTGCAACTCCAGGATAAGCTATAATTAGTTGCGAACCAAGTGGTTCATTTTCCCAGAAGAGTAACACGCAATGTCCCTAGTGTTGCCATAGAAACACTTATTCTGTCCAATTGGTTTAGTTATTGGAGTTCTCAAGGACAATTAATTGAATGATGATACTCCTATAAAAAGACATTTCTTTTATAACTTGAAAACAGTTTTAGTGGAGTTTAGGATTTTCTTGGAATAGCGTATTCATTTGCATCTCATGGAGCTTTTCAGTCAATGATAGGAGTGAGGGAAGCGGAGTGAGATGTAGAATTAAAGAGAAAGTATGAGAAAATGTTGTTCCTTGTCATTTTCATCAATAAATGGACTATTGCACCATCCAGAGAAGAAAGCATTATGAATATTTGTAACAACTATAAAGAATGATAATACATTTTTAATTTAACAATTTAATAACTCAAGAACCCTTGACCCTACCTGAACCAAACTTGGTAGCTAGGTTAATTTGGAATACATGTATAATTTTTTTTTTTGCGTAAATTTTTTTAGGAAGATACATAGCATTCCAAATTTCCGTTAGCCGGCCTTGCTTTTTGTCTAAAGCAATTCTTGGAAATTGCATGCCACTGCATGCCCTACGTTAATGATATTTTGTGAATGGGTGTGGCTGAACTGCATGGTTCCCATGGGCGTCATTTCAGGGGGGGACAGGGGGACACGTCCCCCCACATTTTGAAGGGTGGGGGACACAATATCAAATGTCCCCCCTCCCCCACGGTTTTGAACTCAATACTGAATACAGACGATTTATTTGCAAATTTCTTACACAAAAATACGTGTTAGGAACACCCTTCGCCCCCTGACCCCACCAAACTTAATACAAACGATTTATTTCCAAATTTCTTCACATTACCCACAAAAATACGTGTTAGGAACACCCTTAGAATGTAAAAACGCTAGGGCTTCAGGGGGCTTTAAACTTAATACAAACGATTTATTTCCAAATTTCTACAAAAATACGTGTAAGGAACACCCTTATAATGCAAAAAATGCTATGGCTTCGCCCCCTGACCCCCACCAAACTTCATACAAACGATTTATTTCCAAATTTCTTCACATTAACCATATAAATACGTGTTAGGGACACCCTTAGAATGCAAAAAAAGCTAGGGCTTTTTTTGCATTCTAAGCCCTGGCATAGGTGGCGGAATCGTCTTGTTACAGGGTGTCCACAAATGATTAGTACTGGGTTTGGCGATTTTTTACTAACTAGCTTATACTGACAAAGACAATTTTTCAGATCTCTTTTTATGGGGCGTGTCCCCCTAAATTTCACGAGGGGGACGGACATCCCTGAAAAAAGAAAGAAATGGACAGGAAATTAAAATTTTCCCTTTGTAT
>JXSR01S004431.1:13073-25723 GCA_000969725.1 Ophiothrix spiculata
TCAAATGTACAAAACATCAACCTGATGTCATGTGAGGTCATTTCATGTAACTCTTTAACCATTGACCCCACATATGGAACAAACTTGCAGCATAAATAGCTCTAGGCCTAGTCAATGATAAAATAGGTGTCCCGAGGTTAAGATCATTCGAGGTCATTTCTAGGTAACTGGCCTTGCGTCACAAATAGGTCCCTCAAATATCATGGATTTGTTACATATTACCCTAAAAAATTGTAGAAAACATGCATTTTTGCTAAACTTAACTTCTTTACGTATTTGGGAAAGTTTGGTATCATATGAAAGGTCTATTTATGCTCTATTTATGTACAAAAAGTGAACTTCTCATGATTTTAATTAATGAAGTTATACTTGAAAAAGCAATTAGGGAACACGATGGATCGGGTGGAGGCGGCGACGGTGGAGGCGGCGCGCATAGGATTACATGCAAAAGTGTAAAAAAGTCATGATTTATAAACACTTGTATTATTAAAAATAAAAAAGCTGGGATCATAATTTGTTGAATATACTTAAATGAGATATGTATAATGCTAAAGTATGTATCGAGTATTGACAAGTCATCCAAATTTTATTGTTTCTTAATGTTTTATATACGGGTAATTTTCACTATACATTACTGTACAAAACATGCATTTACACTCGAAAACTTTAAAACGACATATCTTTTGACTGAGTCGACGTAAATGGTAAAAGTTATACATTTTTCAAAAGGAAATTTGTCGAGGAATCCAATTATGTGATTAATTTTTATTTAGTTTATACATGAAAAATCTTTTGACCGATAAATGTCCCAAAAATTAATGAGTCGTTTCATAGATTTTGACCATCCTCAATATTTTAATGAAATTGGTCACCAAATGAATTATTTTATGGAAGGCTATAATTTCATCCTTCAAGTGATGTTTGTGTCATCTGGATACACCTTTCCCCAACAAAATCTCATCGTGCCAAGTTGGTTGACCAAAATGCACTTTTGTTTTATTTTGCACCCTGTATTATAATTTTTAGCCATCCCTAAAAATTAGATTTATTTAGGTAAAATTGAAATCCTTGGAAAGTAAGCTTTTAGCAATGTCGAACTTTGTAGATTTTAAGTGTATATATTCAGAGTTACGATCCGTTGAATACAAATTAGCATGATTTTACCAATGTTTTTGTGTGAAACAAAAAATATGACCAGTTAATGACTTACGTCCAACTGTGATCACACTATACCCTTGATCAGCTTACTTATTAAAGTTCAAGACTGTGAGAATTAGGGCTTCAAGAATTGACAGGACGCCCCAAAAAGATGTCTGATTTGATGCTTTGACAAGTTGATTGATCCTCAATCAATTTTGAAGCTTAAAAACTTATAGGTCTTGGAACTGAAACTTGCCAAACATGAAGATGAAAAGGGAGTCTCAGGGAATTGTTAAAATGTGTGAAAAGTGGGTCTTTTAAAACCCTGCAGTCCAGCAACACAAGCTAGGTCTACACTGCAAAAAAGTTGGGCAAATATCTATCCTAACAACTGTTGGGCAAACTAAAAAAGCACCATAGATCAGACACTTTTGCCAAAATTTTGTATCGATTTAATCCCACAGATGGCAGATGGACTTGCGTTTCCGCTCAAATAGTTTTGCCCAACATTAGGTGTAGGGATGTGTGCCCAACAATGTTATTACTGTTTTGCCCAACGTTGGGAGGGATGTATACTTCATCAACGTTGGGCGAACTCACCCTCAAATTGTCCAACTTTCTTGCAGTGTATCCCCATTTTCAAATACTTGTGGTGTACACCCTCTAATCCAGAGACGTAAGGAGACTTATTAAAATGACAAAACCTTTTGGATTTGAAAATAATTCCTTTAAGATAAGATGTATACTGCTTTTTAAAGAGGGGTACAAAGACGTGCAACCCCTAAGACCCTTTCACGCTTGCTAAGCAGTTAAGGGAAGTCGGAGCCTTGCGATTTCGAAACAAATTATTTGATCATAGCTTGAAAACTAATAAAGGAAACTAAATAAAAGTTTACTTTTATAGAACTTGCTATTTATAGAACTCGCGTTTTAGAAACTAACCAAAAATTAGTTATTTGTGCCAAACATTTTTGAACGGGGGTTACTTCAACATTTTTTGTACGTGTTACACGTATACGTTACAGTGTATGTGCCTGCCGGATTTGTAAATTTGACCATCTCTTAGACTATACCTACTTTTTACTCAACCCGACCATCAATATACCAATTTTGACTGAAAAGCATGCAATCTATTAAATTGAGAAAATTTTCTAAAAGTTAAGGCAAAATAGACAGGTTTCATTTGTGATGAAAACCACCCAATCGCTGCCCAATTCTGTGAAAATCACCCCAAAAGGCAGGCTCATATTTTGCGTATAACATGCCATTGTGAGTACCCCTCCGGGCATCTAGAAGAAGTATTAATCATGTTAATTAGGCAAAAACATCCAAAAATGGTATAGGGCCTAAAGTCATCTAAATCCATAGTCCTAGCGAATGTTTCTAATTTTTTTTTCAATAGTTTTAAAAATACTTGAAATAGGCCCCAAATCCATTTTTTCAAAAGAAAATAGTGATTTTCTGTAATTTTTGCACTGTTTGACAATTTTTGTAAAAATCAAGAAATTAATCCGAAAAAAGGTAATTTTGGCAAATAACTCGTTTTTGGTGAGTTTCAAAAAGGTGACGGTTCTTGAAACGTAAATCCCAGGCAAAAATGTGAAGTTATAAATAGATTTTTTGTGAAATTTTCTTTCCGAAAAATAGTATAAAACATATAGGTCTACATTTTGTATAATTTACTTAATTAGTTTCCAAGTTATGATAAAACAATTTTGGGGGATTTTGAGGCTCCGACCTTCCCTATAAGACCCCCCGGGGGGTGTAACTGGATATTTTGACCGTGTAACCATCCGCATTAAAAAGGTAAGACCTGGCCTGGACAGGTCTCGAGACAACACCGACTTAGTACTCTGCGAGTCTCACATAGGGTATCAAATTTGGCTTTTGAGTCTTTGATAGGGTATCAAACTAGGCAAGAATTGTTGAATTAATGGTGTTTTAAATTGCCAATAAAAGTGCTTCAAAACCCTAGAAACACTTCTTAAAAGTGTTCAACAAGAACTCGTATGTAAAATGTAAATGTACACCTTGTACATTTACATTTTACATACGAGTTCTTGTTACTTCGTCACATTGTCACATATAGGGTATTCAATTGAACAGGTATGGTCTCGGATAGGGTATCCATTCGAACAGATATGATAGAACTTATAGTCTCAGATAGGGTATCAGAGGCTGGTATAATTTCACTCATTTTGCCAATTTTTGGTCTCGCATACTTGGGTCGCCTTCGGAGCGAAGCGAACCGAACCGTGCAAGCGAACCGTAAGCGCTCCCCCATGGCTGGGGGTCCAGGGGCAAAGCCCGAAGCCAGAGGGCTTCTACACACTTTCCTGGTGCAAAATAATACCCATTGACTTGAGGATACAAGTGGGAGCAAGAGAAGAAATATCTATATTTAGTAGTTGGGTCCTGAGGTAAAGCCCCGGTCAAGGGGGCAAAGCTTAGGGTTTTACTGCATTTTATACGTTTTTGTGGGGTTGAATTAATATAATGTATGATGATATGATACCTGTCCAGTCTCCCGATTTAGGCGGGAGTCTCCCGATTTTAGGTAGCCCCGGTCCTCGGTAGCCCTCCCGATCGGGTAGCCATAGCTCCCCACCTCCCGCTTTTTTAAAAAGATCTCCCGTATTGAAAAAAAAATTCTACTGCATCTTCCGCTAGCGTGTATAACAGACCGGTGAGTCGGTGACATTTTCATTATGTTAAGAGATTGAAAATAAGACTCGTCTTTGTGAGTCGTATGTGCGCTTTAATTGGAGACCAGTTTTCAATGTATTTGGGTGTACTTTTTGACCTCATAGCTTCATATGCCAATTGCCCGTAAATTTTACTCATAAATTTAAGTGATTACAGTCGTCTCTCGCTGAGAATGTGAAAATGTTGACAGGTAGGCCTATGTTTTTTTTTTTTTTTTTTTTTTTTTTGGGGGGGGGGAACTTTGGCCCCCACTTACCCCCGGCTTAACTGCCCGGACGCGATTTAAGTTTTTGCACATGACTTGAGCAAAATTTCAAAAATATGATATTTTGGCTTAAAATGCGGGAAAAAATGAATTCTGCTCGATTTGAATGATTTTTGGAAATTTCTTATGCTTTATCATTGCCCATACTGAGTCATGTACGAAAAAATGCTTGCTGGGTTTGTTTTGGATAGATAGTTATACCCTTCAAATTATTGGCTTATAATTAAGGGCCATGTAAACCCTTGAAAGCAATATCTAGGAACGCTTTTTTCAATATTTTGATTTTTTTCTTCATTTTTGAAATATTGCCAAAAATAGGTCAAAATCCCACTGCTGTCACCAAAAATTGTGGCAGCGGTGGGATTTTTGACATTTTTGGACCAATTTTTGACAACGTATCTCAAAAACTAAGAAAAAAATCAAAAATTTGAAAAAAGCGTTCCTAGATATTGCTTTCTAGATTTTAAAAAGTAAAATGTTTCGAAATTTCACCAAAGCAAAATTTAGTTACCTTTCCCGTAAAATTTTGGGCCAAAAAACATGATTTTTGGACCTAGGGCCAACATGACACATTTTGGTCAACAAATGACCTCAGATAATGTTCAGTTTGCAAATCCGCTTCTAGAGATATATACTTTTATTTGAATTTAATCATCCGTTGCTGAGTTACAGAAACATTTCTGAAAACGAAGGGTTGACAGGGCCTTTAAATATGCTTACTTCTTCTTTTATAGCCATTTGTTGAATTAAATTCGGGATTCCGAATTTAATTCCACGTGTATTAGTATAGGGTGCTTTTTATCCATTTTTCAATGGCAAAACAATTTTTTGACAAAATACTCTTGTGAAAACGCTTTCAAATAGGCACATCCCTTCATTTTATGCTGTTTTTACTAAAAACATGTGTATCAAAATCTTATAACTCCACTAGCCTATCACTCATTTCAGCATATTTAAGAGCTACTGTTCAACAAAATTATGGAGTAGGTATACTGCTAAAATTATCAATTATGATCGACAAATATCATGTTAAATAAAAACATGAAACTTTATTTTTATTATATTTGTTTGCTCTGCTCTTGTCTTTTCTTCTCTATGTGACAAAATTCACAAGTAGGCTCTAAAATAAAAGTAGTTGTTTGAAATTCAGTTCACATTTTGGCTAAAAAAATGTCTTAAAAAGATAGTTGTTTAAAATTGAAATCTTCATTTTAAGATCTTAATTTAAATTTTTAACCGGTGATTCTAAATTCAGTGAGCTAAATTGACCGGGAAATTGACCACCCAGAATTGTGTTCGAGTCAAACTTTTCATGGTTCGTTGCCACATTGCTCATGTGAAAAGATTTAGTGGAGTGCGCCTCAAATGTGATCCACGTAACAAAGTTTTCGTGTTTTCTCGATCAAGATGTTTCGGCAAAGTTCTGAATTTGTGATCTTTTTCAAGCACACTTGCCTCTGTTTTTAAGTTTTTCTGGTGACATGTATTAACAGGTAACTATTGTTTAAAGGATTTTAATTAAAATGAAATGACACAGTCAGTAAAATGACTAAATCGACCAAAATTGATCACAGTGATTTGGTGTATGTGGATTGTGGTGGCCAAATTTGCCCATATTGAGCTATCGGTACGCAATTTTTTTTTTCGTACATGACTTGAGCAAATTTTCAAAAATTTGATATTCTGGGTTAAAACACGGAAAAAAGTGAATTTCACTCATTTTTAACGATTTTTGAAAATTTCAACTGAATTTTGCTTTATCATTGCCCAAGTCATGTTACATGTACGAAAAAAAAAATTGCTACCGGTACATGTATTCTGTTGGACGCACTGATGCCACAGACTAGAATTCTGTCCTCTAATTGGTCAATTGAGGCTGTTCCATGTTACTCCCTGGCGTGAAACATTGCATTGGAGGTCAATGAAAAAGGCTATACTAGTCTGAGTTTCCAGACCCATACTCCATTTCATTACATATTGGGTCTGGGCTAACAGCCATTGAGTTCTGCGAAACGCCGACAAAATTTTGAAATACGAGGCAGATGCACCTCTTGAAGCAACAGATGTATGTGATCACTATCAAATAGCACTCGCTCAAGAAGAATTCATAATCAAATGCTTTCATACATACCAAAAATCGACAAAATTCCAATTTTTGACTGCCGAATTCAACACACTTGACAGACTAAGATGGCGTCAAAATAATGTAAACAAACTCACAAAATCTCTGATTTTTCAAGTCCAAATTTCCCATTTGTCGTCGCAATTAATGTTTTAGTTCATGGAACTAATGCTCTTGCTCTTGTCAAACATCGATGTACGCAACTTGAAGAATAAAATAGAAAAACCGGGTTGGCCAATTTTTGGCCATTGCGGTGTTGCAGTCAATGGGCGTTAGACCTAGCTAGGCTATACAAAGTTTACATTTTCAGCTCTGATCAACCAGTTCAAAAATGTGCCTTTCATCTTTATTGTAAGTAAATATTAATGAATCAGAGCGGAAACATAAAATATTGTGGAAATATTGGTTCACTCCATAGACATCGCACAGTAAGTTTCACGCCAGTAACAAGGACTGAGTCTGAGTACGCCAAATTCAACAACTGCATTCGACAGAATCCAGTATTTTCGAGAAGGCTGAGTCAATTCGCAGTATCGTACTGCGAATACGATTGAGCTGCAAGCTAATTCGCAGTTAAGTATCGTAATGTGAATAAGATCGTGATGCCAGCTAATTTGCATAATTTTACTTTGCTCGAGTTCTAAACACAAGCCAAAAAACTTTGTTTTGGGCTTGAGTCAAGCTGTATATTACAATCTATCACATAGGCCTAACGGTAATTTGTACATAAAATGAAAAATACTAATTGTACTTGAAAAACCAGAAACTACTTTTTCCATATTCATGAAAGGAACCTTTATTATAAAATTGAATTAAAAATATAAATTTATGAAAATTGCACTGTTCGGATCAGAGAAACCAAACGGTATGTTTGGTTTGTTTACATTGGTTACCAATTCTAAACATATCTTCAAGCATCATTTTTTGTGTGACTTAGGGGCCTATAATATGTGAATTTAGTATAAATATCCTTTGTCATGTTTGTGGAGTGTTGCAGTGCATATTTGATAAAAATTGTCATTTCGTGGGACATTGGGTATGTGCACTAATGCGATAGGCTTGATTGCAGAGCTCGCTTCTGACAGTGGTACTATAACTACCTGCCAGAAAATTGTACTGTGTGGATAAGATTGCGATGCCAGCTAAAATGCTCAGTAAAACAAGTTGCTTAACCCTAAAGCTCCCAAAGGTTACAAAAGGTTAAACAAGAGAAAATCACCAAAGTCCGAATTCGTCAAAGACGGGGGTCCATATGGGCACGAAATCGCTGCCTAGGCAGCGCCCCTCGGGTGGCTTGGTGCATGTGGACATGGGATTGGGATGCGAGATGTCCCTGGTTCAAGCCCCGGTGGAAACCACCAATTTTTGACACCCTCATTTCCGAAGAGATCGGCTGAGAATTAAAAAGGGTAGGTAGGAGGTTAGGGTTAGGATAAACATCACCCATTTATAATAGCCCACCACTATATAACGTTCACGGGTCGGTTTCTCCTGAAAGTACTTACACTGTAATTGTATACAACACTGCTACGCTAGTATTTATATACATTTTATGAAATGTTCTCTTTATAACGATCTTCGTACCGAGCTGTTTAAATCACTTGCAGACTCTTTTGATATTGATTTATTCTCTGATTTAGAATTATTTAAAGTGATAATGAGTGCCAGTGACTATGATACACTTATCCCTGTTAGTACTTATGTTAAGTTAGCTTTTTCCAACCGCGATAATGTACATATTTAGTATTTTATCCTAATGTGTGCTACTGATAAATTATTTCCACAAACAAAATTATGCTTGCCTTTCATACTCGTCAATATGCCAATGTTTGTACCACGTGAAACATACGACGTCAGTATTATATTACTTGTTATAACCTTTTGGTATTTTAGCCTAGTAATTTAGTTTTCTTGTATGTGTTTATACTATTGTTATGGTTTTTTTTATCCTTGTACTTTGATTATACCTCTTGTTGGTGAATATCAATAAAGTTCTATACGTTCATATACCCTAGAAATCTCCTTGTTTTCCTTTTTAAGAAAATTGAGACAAAATTTACTTTACTTTTTCTTTCATTTTCAACCCATTTTTCAATGTTTTTCCTTGTTTTTAAACAGGTCACTCACATGTATCATATTAATTAATTTTATATAAAATCTTCCATATTGTCAATTCAGAGTAAACTAGCTTGCTGAATATGGCGTTGTGATGGACCAGTCTACTAGCAGCCAGCTCCATGATGGATATATCAGCATTTACAAGAAGTATATTGAATGAAGTTACAACATACCAACGAACCCAATCCCATAATTCCAAATTAATAGTCACCACTGCTGCATCTAAGAGCAAAAATAGGATTTTAAGGTAAGGCGAGAAAAGTACATAGTTCAGTTCCCATTGATAACCCGACTCTAAATTAACAGAGGTGATAATTTCCTAGTACGGAAGAGCATTATCTGCCTACAACCCTGAACAACAATTGTAAAATGGATGAAAGGTATCAACATATATGATGTGCAAAAGAGATTGAAGTAATTAAGTAGGTTGCCAATACCATACTTTGGGACATGCGTAGTCCAGCTGAAGATGAATTAAATTGACTTTTGCTGATAAATTTTGGTACACCAATCAAGCCTTATTGAATCTGTCATTACTAATTCACGCAATGTATCATTTTTGTTACAGAACTGCATATCGCTACAAAACTGCATTTAACAACAGTACCATATCCCATAACAGTAAAGACATGGATTTTGACACAACGTTAGAAACTGTCGGTAACTTCGGGTGGATTCAAATCTTCCATTTAGCCGTCCTGATAATGCCCAATCTGTTTGGTGCATTCTTTACCATAGCACTTTCGTTTGTTGGTAAAGCGCCACATTTTATATGCGAAGGAAAGCCTGATGAAGACCCGTGTGCAGTACAACCGCCGTGTGAAAAGTTTCTGTACGATAGCAGCTTCACTTCTATTGTTACTGAGGTAGGGTTGAAGAAGAATTTGTCTGCTTGTCTTTTGTTTAAAATTATACTCCATAAATCTTGAAATATACAACAAGCCGCTGATTAACACACATAAACCATACGCAGAAATAAATTAGTCCGTACTTTTCGAATCATAACAATGTACCATATCATGTTGAATATACAAATGAACTTATAAATATTTAAGATTTGTCCATGTACCGGTAGTAGTAAATAATACCAAAATTATGGAAGATTAATGTACCAAATGTATTAATATGCAGGGATTCGGTCTTCATCAATCCTAATCAATCATTGCTAGCCTCTTACAGAATACAAAAACAACAGTTCATAATTAATGTTGTAGAATACAAGGGATATTCTTCAAATGGATCTTGTAACAGAGTCTTGATTGCATGTTGCATACTTCAAGATTTATAAAGTTTAGTGTGGATTATTTTTTTCATTTTGACTTGGAAGATGTAACAGCAAAGTGCAGTGTACTATTTCAATAAAGGTTATCCCCAAAATTAGTTCTATCAAACGGCTAGAATTAGCACCTCCCCCCCCCCCCCTGACAGGCAATTTAATTTTGGCGTTGAACTTGTAGAAATCGTTACTTGCTCGACTGCCAGGTATTTTTTTTAGTACCGGGGTAATTAAACCATCACTAATGGTCTCTTCTCCTGTATCATATTACATAGACCACTATTTAAAAAAGGGACAAAATTCGAGCAGGTAAATTTCTTTTAGGGTAGGTAACTTACCTACCGACTCGAATGTACCAAAGTCCAGTTCAGGGAGGGGATGTTTCACTAAAAGATAAGATCATATGTATCTTAAGTTTATTCTTCCTCCTTTTTTTAGTAAAGTACCCCTTTAATAGTTCACAAGGTAGTACATGTGCGAATTAATCCAGGGAATATTATCCCCCTTGTAGGGCTTAGTGAACTCAATCAAATTTGAACATGGGACTTTCCATTCATTGAGTGGACACCTCTGCCAATTGACTTTGACTTTGGAGATATGAGATATATATTCTGCAATGCTTTATATGAGGGTAAACATTAGTAAAAGGAGTAACCTATTATTTTAGATTAGGCCAGGAAAAAAAATGTTTGTGTTGCCCTTTTGGGGAAAAATATTTTGTCAGTCAGGATTTTTTTTTTTTTTTGCATTTCCTGAAGGAGATTTTGACCTGTAAAATCCCTAAACAATACATGTTAAAGTCGATCATATGACAACAAAACAAGATCATTTATTAGGTTTTTTGACAGGACACCAAAGATTTGTTAATTTAACACATTTATTATGAGTTTCTGTGCTAGAAACAGTAAGTTTAATACAAAAAATTGTAAAAAAAGAAAAGAAAACAATTTGGTCAAAATCCCGACCTGATTTTTGCCAGATTTAGGTCAGTCGGAAAAGGGCAACACAACCATTTTTTAGGCCTTACCAAGAACAGATGGTATCGAAGTGCTATATCTCAGCTTTTCTGGTTTAGGACTTGATATTTTTCAAGTTGTATTAAAGCCTAAATCATTGTGTATTCAGTCAACATTGAATTTGTAAATGGTTCAAATAAGTTTTGTCACTAGGGTGTAATACGCCTGCAATATTATTGTTATCATTGGAAGTTGATGGCTTATAGAATTTGGGTATGTACTTTCTGTGAGTGTTCATCATCAGCATGGAAAATATTAAAGATAAGACTATCAATTATCCTTTCTTTCCCTTCACAGTGGGATCTTGTATGTGAAAAGAGATCATATGCTGACATGGCTCAGTCATCATATATGGTTGGAAACTTTCTGGGCTGTTTGATCTGTGGCTTCCTTGGCGACAAATATGGACGTCTAAGGACGTGTATTGTGACCAATTTTATCTGTGTGTTCACACAGATGGCAGGGGCGTATGCTCAGACGTATGAGCAGTTTGCATTGAATAGGTAAGCACAAATTATCACTAATATGAAGTAAATAAATCTATAACTGGAACTTACTTTGCAAATGTGCAACGTGGCGATCATTACCAATGGTCTCCAACAGGCATCTGATTCCTGGAATTGGTTACGTGACAAACGGCTAGTGACGTCATGAAGTACTCGGTCCCACTCTAGTGTAGGCCTCCTTTAGTCCCCCTTTTTGCCCTCCGTGTGTCATTTCAACATATATCTGATTCCTGGAATTGGTCATGTGTCAGACGGCTAGTGAGGTCACTAGCCATCTGTCACGGTAATGGTCGCAACGTTGCACAGTAGCAAACTAAGTTCCAGTTATAGATTTATGAAAACATACATCTTCATAAATTATCACTACACCTATGAAAGTAGTTTTTTTTTCATCCTCTTATATTTTTATATTTTTCAGAGACCAGATATTTGTTTCAAAATATATTGTGCAAGTTAAGACAAAATCTTTATTTCAGTTGTTGTTATCCCATTTTGCAGTCAAGTTAGCTCAAATGGTAAGCTGCTCACTCACGGTGCGGAAGGTCCTGAGTTCGAACCCTGCTGGTGCTCGAAAAGTTGAGTGTGCTTGAAATTCCCTTGGACATGAGCTTACTGCTAATTGTCTTGTGGAAAATTGTACAAAACTCAGAGAACCACAATGGCCAGGGAACACATGTAAAGTGTGTTATGGCTTTACAAATCAGGGAGGCATAGGGCTCTGTAAATCTTGCCTGTATTTATTTAAAGTGTGTTTGGTGACCAGCATCGATCGGTTTGATCATGGTTCACAGCACAGGTAGTATGACCTAGCAGTTTGGCAAACTGTCCATTTTGACCTCACACCACAACAGCGAATAGGCTCAGGTTGAATGATCATTACATGATTATTAAACAGAGAGCTCGTGGTCTGGTGGAACAGTGCAGGATTCCGAATCAGTAGGTCACAAGTTCGAGCCCCGCTACGGCCAACAGGTTATATCCTTGGGCAAGGCATTTAATCTTGATTGCTCTGAGCGATATTGGGGAGCTGTTATGGGGAACATTACCATCTAAGTGCACATAGGGTGTGCGTATCGGCCATGCAGCAAGCCACCCTAGTTGAAGCGATATGAATGTGACAGTTTCCTGATGGCAGCTTGATAAAAAATGGCGACAGCTCTTTGCAGTCATAGTAAAAGGCACTATAACAATCCCATTATAATTATTATTATTTTAAACATTCATTACTTGGAAAATAAGTTAAGAATGTGATTTCTTTGGTAAATTTCCAATTAGTTTTGTCAAAATAAGTAAATCAACATCTTGGCTGTTAAAGTGTAAGTCAAAGTGTAAAAAGTCTTAAAATAATGTCTTTGTTATTCCTTTGTAGGTTAATTCTAGGCTTTTGTGCTGGTGGAGCGGGTATCGTCATAGTAACCTTGGTGCTAGAGAATCTGAGAAGTCAGTGGAGAGCTGTAGGAGCGACTATATTCACTGTATCATTTGCACTTAGTATATGTGT
>JXSR01S004431.1:26320-52188 GCA_000969725.1 Ophiothrix spiculata
GTGCTAGAGAATCTGAGAAGTCAGTGGAGAGCTGTAGGGGCGACTATATTCACTGTGTCATTTGCACTTAGTATATGTGTAAGTATTATTGTCATCATAGTAACCTTGGTGCTAGAGAATCTGAGAAGTCAGTGGAGAGCTGTAGGAGCGACTATATTCACTAAATCATTTGCACTTAGTATATGTGTAAGTATTATTGTCGTCATAGTAACCTTGGTGCTACAGAATCTAAGAAGTCAGTGGAGAGCTGTAGGAGCGACTATATTCACTGTATCATTTGCACTTAGTATATGTGTAAGTATTATTGTTGTCATAGTAACTTTGGTGCTAGAGAAGAAGTCAGTGGAGAGCTGTAGGAGCGACTATATTCACTGTATCATTTGCACTTAGTATATGTGTAAGTATTATTGTTGCCATAGTAACCTTGGTGCTACAGAATCTAAGAAGTCAGTGGAGAGCTGTAGGAGCAACTATATTCACTGTATCATTTGCACTTAGTATATGTGTAAGTATTATTGTCGTCATAGTAACCTTGGTGCAAGAGAATCTGAGAAGTCAGTGGAGAGCTGTAGGAGCAACTATATTCACTGTATCATTTGCACTTAGTATATGTGTAAGTATTATTGTTGTCATAGTAACCTTGGTGCTACAGAATCTGAGAAGTCAGTGGAGAGCTGTAGGAGCTACTATATTCACTGTGTCATTTGCACTTAGTATATGTGTAAGTATTATTGTTGCCATAGTAACCTTGGTGCTACAGAATCTGAGAAGTCAGTGGAGAGCTGTAGGAGCACTATATTCACTGTATCATTTGCACTTAGTATATGTGTAAGTATTATTGTCGTCATAGTAACCTTGGTGCTAGAGAATCTGAGAAGTCAGTGGAGAGCTGTAGGAGCGACTATATTCACTGTATCATTTGCACTAATAGTATATGTGTAAGTATTATTGTCGTCATAGTAACCTTGGTGCTACAGAATCTTAGAAGTCAGTGTAGAGCCGTAGGAGCGACTATATTCACTGTATCATTTGCACTTAGTATATGTGTAAGTATTATTGTTGTCATAGTAACCTTGGTGCTAGAGAATCTAAGAAGTCAGTGGAGAGCTGTAGGAGCGACTATATTCACTGTATCATTTGCACTTAGTATATGTGTAAGTATTATTGTCGTCATAGAAACCTTGGTGCTACAGAATCTAAGAAGTCAGTGGAGAGCTGTAGGAGCGACTATATTCACTGTGTCATTTGCACTTAGTATATGTGTAAGTATTATTGTTGTCATAGTAACTTGGTGCTAGGGAATCTAAGAAGTCAGTGGAGAGCTGTAGGAGCGACTATATTCACTGTATCATTTGCACTTAGTATATGTGTAAGTATTATTGTTGTCATAGTAACCTTGGTGCTACAGAATCTAAGAAGTCAGTGGAGAGCTGTAGGAGCGACTATATTCACTGTATCATTTGCACTTAGTATATGTGTAAGTATTATTGTTGTCATAGTAACCTTGGTGCTACAGAATATGAGAAGTCAGTGGAGAGCTGTAGGAGCGACTATATTCACGGTATCATTTGCACTTAGTATATGTGTAAGTATCAATCATCCAGTACTATGCTTTGATCAACACCAAATAGGCAGACCTTTTCATGTTATGAATTGATGCAAATAAGCGTGAGTGTAGCTGAGCACAGCAATACTACATTAGACCCAGCACACGTCATAAGTGTGGCTTCTGCATCAGTATTTATGGCGTGCATGTAAATGAGATTATGTTTACTGGCGGATATGACTCATAATTCCCACCTTTTTAGTGATGATCAAAATATAGAGAATTTTAGAAGTCAGTGGAGAGCTGCAGGGCTCCCATATTTACTCTATCATTATAGTCGTGTGAAGAAAACCTTTTCACTTTTACGCGTCTTGTGCGCTGAGGTTAAAGTTCACACGCAACTCACGCGATACTCGTGAGCTCACGTAATTTGACAGTTCTTTTGCTGTGTGACTTGATGATCAATTTGATTGGTTTCTTGTTCACACACGGTGCAATTTGGTCCCGCCCAGAATGAAAAGGTTAGTTTCAGATGACTATAGCACATTTTTTCACTTAGTATGTGTGTAAAGTATCAATGACATCATAGTAATTGGGTTTCCGTGGCGAAAGCCTAAAGAAGATGAGAGAAACCAGTAAGCCAATGGCACCTGTCTCTATCAAGACCAATACACAATTGTTTGTTAAAGACGATCGCGGTGTTAATTTTCACCAACAGGTGGCGTCGTTACAGAATCAGTTGTTGGTCAGTGACGGGAAGATTTTGACAAAACGCAAGCGCGTAGTATCTAAGCGAAAGATATGCGCCTAATACACAAAACGCAACGCGCGCACTGGTTTTTTACGCATTGTCTTCCTGGTAAGCGCCGAAAATCGCATTGTCTTCCTGGTAAGCGCCGAAAATAGAGCGAAATAGTAACAAGTTGCTACGAGTGCTCCCGAGCCAACGGACCTTCAGTGATAAAACTTTTTATGTGTGTTTTCCTATACTACATAATGCTGATTTTTCACATATTTGCTACTTTTTAATATTTGGCTGGTCAATTGTGAATGTCAAGTGGATGTCAAATCGAAACAAAAAATATGGGGTCATCACCGACTGTTTTAAAAAGATAGCGTGAGATGAAATTAAAAATCTAAAAAAACAATTTTCATCATCAGAAATGTCGAAATTCGGTTGTATAACATTGAACAGATAAAAAAAGTTAATTACACCAAGTAATCTAACACTACAGTTTTCAAGTAATCGTTCATTAGAAAGAAAACCATATATGACGTCAAAGCGCGCTTAGATGGTCTGTGACCCCCATTTTTTATTGCTGAATTTTGAAGTTTAGACTTATCTATTAACTGACAAAAAATAAACAAAATCTACAGATAGGAACTTATCGCCGCGATCGTCCTTAACATTTGCAATTGTTTCTTTTTTATTTGTAGTTGACTGCCATGTGGGCGTATCGAGTGCGAGAGTGGAGGACATTTTTATGGACCAGCAATGTGTTCATGCTTCCCTTCTTTTGTTTGATTTGGTGAGTATGATGAGCAGATTTATTTTAGGGGTGTAGCACTAAATTGTAAATTGCAGGTATATCTATGTATAACATTTGGGATGGATTTATAACAATATCTTTTTGTGTGTATATATATTATTGGGTGCTCCACATGGCCTAATCAGTCCATGAGTCAGATAAGGTCAGATGGAATCAGTGCGTTTTTAATTATGTGAGTGACTACATGTGCAATTGCAATTTATTTAATTTGATTTTCAATTTATTTAATATGCTTAAACGCTTTACGAGTCGAGTTGGTCACCGTGTATGTGCAATTTGATATCTCAATATGCAGCACAGTTTGAATTCAGATTGTGGATACAAACAGTTGGAACTCCTGAATTGCACATTAATCTACAATGGTTCAGATTGATTCTCCTGTGTAGAGTGTCCAAATATGTATCACCACATAGCTAAACAATATGTGACATCAAAAGGAACATTCTTTGGGGCTAATCATGTTTAGATATAAAAACAAATTAAACTGGTAAATTTAAAGAAAATAAAAAGAACATTTTATGCCTTATTCATCGTAACTTCAAAATTGAATGATTATAGGTTAATAAATGCGCATTTAATGTCGCAGGTGAAATGAAACCAAATCAATGCACGTGCGGTAAATTTTGACGCGTCCAATTTACGAGGCCTGTAGTGGCCGAGTGCATTGGACAGCAATCAAAATTTACCCTTAAGTGCATTGATTTTGTCTCATTTTACGAGCATAATGGAATGCAAATTTATTAATCTAAATAATTCATACACCACAACAAAATAATATTATATCTTTTGTGAAAAGAAATAAGGCCTCTTTATGACCATATAAGTCCAAAACTAAAACTAAATAAATCATCAAACGACAAAAAAATGAAACATTCATACGCACTAAACACCCGCCATGCAAACCAGAACGCAAAAAGCGCAGTGCATTGTGAAGTTTCACTGCACTCTGCGTAATTGATATTCTTGCTTTCTGATTTGCTAGGTGACGCGTGGATTGTATGAATGAATTTTCAATCAATGTGTCTCATTTTAAAGCCTAATCATGAATCTTTCAATTAATACAAAATTATATATTTTGTTCATAGCCGTAATGATGTTTCTTTCAATGTGGTGGGTTACATATGTACATACTAAAAATCCAACACAAAAGTAACACCAATTTATATTTTGTTATTTCTTTGAAAATGTGGTGGAATGCATACTTAGTAAATTTTATATTAAAAACTAACGTTATATCTTTGAAATAGAAAGGAATGCATGCGGTATAAGTTTAATATTAAAAACTTACAGCAATTTAATTTTGTTATTTCTTTGAAAAAACAGTGAAATGCATGCATTTTTAATTTTTATACTAAAAACTAACATCAATTTATGTTTGTTATTTCTTTTAAATTCCAGTGGAATACATGCATTATGAATTTTTAAAAACCAACACTAATTTGCTATTGTTGTTTCTTTGATATCCAGTGGAATGCATGCATATTAAATTTTATATTATCAACTAACACTAATTTGTTTTTGTTATTTCTTTGGGTTGATATTTTTACAGGTGTTTGAGTGAGTTATCTATTTCATGTTCAGTTCTTGCAGCTATCTTTCTGCAGGCTTTACAAACTTAGCTGTCTACTATATCATCCCAGCAAACGCAAAACTTAGAGACGTTTTAAAACGTTTTTTAACGTTTAAAAGACGTTTTGTGTTTGCAGGGATCTTCAACTCTTTGCCAATATTTTGCAGAGCAATTCTTACTACTACTTTAATGCTTTATGCTTGTATCTGCTTGTAGTTTTGGTTGCAGTCTTAATGTAGTTCAGAATTAACTATAGATCGATAAGATTGCATACTGTGGTGGTAGAAGGTCTTGACTCTTGCACAATCTTGATTTCAAGCAATATTCTGACATACCAAATACAAATTTGGTCCCTCTTGCACGTCAGTATGCACAGTATTTGTTTGATGAAAATCTAGCTAGTCATCTGACCAATAAACAACCACCTATTATGATCGTTTTCAAATCTAAAACTGAATTTACATTTGACACAAACGCAAATGGCATATACACTTTTGTTGTTCGGAGGCTGCCAGCAGAACAAAATATCAAAATGCAACATCACTTGTGTCAGTGCAAATCAAGTTGAAAAAAGCTGAACATTTATTGTGTTTTCTTGTCATTTGCTGCTGCGATGTGTTTGGTTTTTGAGTGTGAATTTAATTGTGGTGGTTGTTTGCGGTGGAAATTATTGGAAACGCATCCAAACAAAATGGATGTATTTCGAGAACAAATTCAGCTTTGTGTAGCAATTATAGATCGCAAAGACCTGTTTTTACAACCAATCATATATATGAGCTTTGTTGCTATTATCAATTTTTTGATATGAATATGGCCTGAAAGTTTGTTTTAAACAGTAGACCATTCCTTTAATTCAAAATTAGTATATTTCTGTCACTGGCGAAATACTGGAAATCACATCATGGCCAGTACTCCATGTATCTTACAGCAAAATTCTGAATTCATTCTGAGTCCCACTGTTATGTCAACGTTGGAACTATTCCAATTATAGAAATGGTCTATGTAACTTAAAATAATACCCATACATGGCAAAATTATCTTTCAAAAAACTTCAGGATATGTATTCAAAACTCAGTGGAAAAATCAAAATGTCTGTTGTGCTTTAATAGGTACACACATGTAGTATATTTTTGTTTACTGTGATCATATAAACAATATAAATTCCAGACTCTTTAATTATTGAGCATTAAAGTTACGAGGTCCAATCCGGTGAGTGTAATGTCCTTGAGTAAGCTACTTTCCATCATATGTCCCCTTTGACCCCTTTATCAAATTTGTAATAGCATTCTTCAGTGCCAGGAAGGTGAAAGATTCTTGTTCGGTAACTGTACTGAGCTACCGTACGTTAAATCCATACGATGTTGCTGTCAGTTTTTTGACGTACATGTGTGATTTTGGCCCAAGAGGAAAATAAAAATTAGTGTTTGATGTCAGAAAATTCTGGAAAATAACTAAAATTGTTACATGTATTTTGGAAATATTAAAAAATATTGAAAATGAACACAAGTATCATATTTTTTTGAAAATTGATCCGAGACATTTGATTGTAGTCTGAAAAATGAAATATCTTGAATTTTGACTAATCCAAGTTTTTGTCAGGCTTTTGAGATATTTTTCCGTCAAACATGTTTTCAGCCGGCAGTGAGGGCCAAAATCACACAGTTTTCACAAACTGATTGATTTGCACCAGCATTCAAGTCTTTTTCTCTCTGTGCATGTTGATATTTGCTCGGGTAACCTTGGGGGAGCTCTTTATGCTCACTATTCAATATCTACAATAAGCATTGTTTCATTATATGTAATTAGCACAGTCTCTTTAGTTTTCAGCCATGTGCAGTTGATTCTATCTCAGAAGACATTATTCCTTCACTGTTTGAATATTGAACAAAGGGATGATTACTTCTGTCAGCTAGGCTTATATGTTAAGTCTGATTAAGCTTCAAACTGACCACATACCTTTTCATCCCTTGATGCACCATCTTTTTGAGCTTGAGCAAAGAATATCTGATGCCACTTTCACAGCACACTATGCCCTCATAAATTTATATCTTTATCTAACTTCCGTATATTTTATATTTCCGACAGGTTTGTCCCTCAGTCGCCAAGATGGCTGGCATCACAGGGCAGAACGCAAGAAGCAGAGGACATCTTGTTTTATCTAGGCTACAAGAATGGCACCGTTACCAGTAGAGACAGTGTCCAGTTAAAAAAGATACAAGCAAATGGAAATGCAACTCATCACCAGGTGGCAAAGTCCTATGGTATAGCAGATGGTTTTAAAACACCAGAAATGAGAAGGAGGATGAGAATATTACTATTTGGATGGTAAGATGATAAGTTAAATAAGAGAAATTCCAATGAAGTGCTTATCATAAGGCGTGGGACTAAAACCCGGGTACCCGCCCATCATGATATTACCCGGGTACAAAATCTGCCGACTGATTACCCGAAATAGACAATAAGATCATAGAAATTTGAACAAAAAATTTTGTGTTCAGCAATTTATGATAAAATCATCATCTGATCGAAGTAAACATGATAAATCATGACCACAATCAATGAAAAATCGTTTTTTTTTTTGGTGTGGTTGAGACATCATATGGTCGTAGTAACCCGTTCCAACAATGTAAATGCTCAATTATCAGACAAAAAAAAAAGTTGAGTACCCGGGTAGCAAATTACACGAAAAGTCCCAGGCCTACTTATCATGTTTTGTTTCAAAAGATGGTCTCTCCCACAGGTCTGAATCGTTGTACAGATGTCCACACATACTTGCATAGTTACAGAGGCAGGGATTAGTTGAGAGTAGCCTTAACCATGTATAGACACCGTCATTCATTCATGGCTGCCAATAGACAAGTTCTTTCTGATTGGCTAGAGGTTATTATAATCTTAATTTTCTTTACTATCATTGGAGAAATGCTGACTTGATCAATACAAACACACATGATTTGACCAATGAGTCTATAATAATGAGGTGGAGTACAATGCTTTTCAATTGTATGCGTGTATTTGTGATAGCATCCGTGTGAAAACAAATCAAATACAATGCAGTTGGTAAGGTTTCATTGCCGAGTTTGCTTATCAAAAACAAAATTCCTGCATTGAGTTATTTGTCGCTGCCCTGACAAGAAAAAGAAACTTCATTTTTAATTTTGTTGTATATTTTCTTTGCAGGTTAACCTGTGGTCTTATATACTTTGGTTTAACTGTGAGTTCCAGCAGCTTAGGTGGGAACATGTATGTCAACGTTGCAATGTCTGGCTTAGTAGAATTACCAAGTGCA
This sequence comes from Ophiothrix spiculata, assembly GCA_000969725.1. Taxonomy (NCBI): domain Eukaryota; kingdom Metazoa; phylum Echinodermata; class Ophiuroidea; order Amphilepidida; family Ophiotrichidae; genus Ophiothrix; species Ophiothrix spiculata. The sequence goes on from JXSR01S004431.1 coordinate 34,273, forward strand.
TTTTTAACTTCCTTCTTAGCTGATAGGTAGGTGTAGGGGAAAAGGGATTAAATTCTCAGTGTGAATTTTTAACCCACTGGCTTTAACCAAGAAAGAGGGTTATTGATTGTGATTGCCTAAAGCTGGATTCATACTCGAAACGCATTGCAACACGTTGCATTTCCAATAATTTTCACGGCAAACGGCACCGCAAATGAATTCACACTCAAAACGCAAACGGACTGCGTCAGCCGATGACATAAAAACGCAATGGAAAGTTCAGCTTTTCTCAACTCGATTTGCGTTGCCGCAAGTGGTGTTGCGTTTTGATATCGATTTATTGGAACTCCTCAAATCGTTGACTGCACATGCTCGGTGCGTCGTGCGTTTGCGTTTTCGTCGAGTATGAATTCAGCTTAAGGTGTATTCCCAGAGGGCCATTGAGCTATATTGATGTACACCACATGTGTGAACAGAAAAACAGGGAAAAAGAAGTCATTTTTTCCTGACCAACATGGAAAGCACTGCACGTGTTTAGGGGTCGACAAGTGTTGATTTTCTACAAAAGGGGTATTTTTTAAAACAAAAACAGAAAATGTCCATAAAAAGGTGTGTTTTTTCAAATCCTGAATAAAAAGTCCCAACTTTTAGGGAGTAAAATTGCACGTTATCCTTGTTTAGGGGTATTTCTTCAAGTTAAGCTACAAACTTGTTTAGGGGTACTTTTAAACCTACGTTCATGCATGTGTACACCAATATAAATGAGGGTCCCCTGGAGGGGTATTGTAGCTCGAGGAAGATGGAGTTTTAGTCGATCAAATTCCACTTGATTGGTGAATATATGGAAAGTTTCAAGTAAATATCTGCTTTCGTTTGTATTTATTGAATTTTAAAACTTGCCAGTTAAGAGGTTTCTTAAAGACTAACAGAAGACTTAATTGTTTACCTTGAAACTGAAGAAACAACAACACTTAACTGACATGCAATAACCTCGGAATCTCTCTCCATTGCGGCACTGGGGCCGATTTCACTGACAATATTAAATGACCGCTAACCCATTGTAATCGCTAAATTGTTAAAAATACCCGCTTTTAGCGATCATTATTGTATTGATCATATGCGCAAAATGGGGTTATAGCGGCCATTGTTAAATGTTAGTAAAATCGGCCCCAGGTAAGCATAACTTATGCTTTCATACTTGTGTAGTTTTATAGCTTTGCTGCATGTTTTGAAGAGATAGTCTTGTCACTTATGTTTGTCGTACCAGCCAATTACACATCCCCAATATAACTGATAGTGACAGATTTTGTCATAGAAGTTAAATAGAATTCAACCTGTAAAGCAACAAGAGCAAAGCAGCAGTAAGTAAAACCAAACCAACGATAGTGCTACAAAGCTACAAAACTGTGAAGTGATAATTTGTGTGAAAGTAGCATTAGAGTTGAAAAAAGTTGTGTACAATGTAACCATTTGTATCTATTGTCATTTTCCATCCAGGATTGGTCGCAATAAAACAATAGCTGGGTCTGTGGGGTTGACATCAGTAGCGTGTCTGGGCATCCTTGTCACACCGACAGATGCAGGTTTGTACAGTCCCTTACTTATTGATTTATCTCCTTATTGATTTGTTTTATCCCAACTTTTCACTTTTGGTTGCACAAATGGTGGGTTTTGCATGCAACTCATGCGCTTTGATCATTGTAACCCTTTTAAAGGCAATATCGTTTATAAGTCCTATTTGTAGGTTTTTTATCAGAAATTTGAAATAAAAATTGTGCATTGGTACTATGATGTCATTATGTTAAATTTGTCCTAAATTTTGCTTGAAATGGGTGTCTTAAAAATCAAATTTCCAAAAAAAGGGGCTTGTGAACTAAAGGTTAAGCTTCAAATGGGGTCTTTGGAGCAACAGGCAAGGCATGAAAGGGAGTTTTGAGGGCCACACTTACCAATTCCACCTATCTATGGCAGTGCACTCCCTGCGGTTATTGCTTATTTTAAAAAAAATGGTGCCATAATATGACATAGCACCCTTTACTTGAATAGTTCTTGACCCACATTTTTATAGGTCAATCTTTAATTTTATTATATTAGGAATATATTATGTGTCAAAAAACAATTTTGTGCTGGGAACTTATCACCATAGCAATCTGTAACCCTAACGCTACAAAATACCAAAATATACAAAGTCCAAATACGTCATAGATGGAGTTAGTTATGATTCTGAAATTGCTGCCATACAAGCATGTGCTCAGTGGCTTGGCATAGTGACAATTGGATTTGGGTCCGAGGGGTCCCAGGTTCGAATCCAGGAGAAAACCCACCATTTTTAACTTGCAGATTTCCAAGGAGAAGTGGTGTCCTGAGTGAGTGTGAAAGTGCTTCCTGTGCACTGATATGATATTGATAAATTTCTCCAGGAAACATGTCAATTTTTCCAATTGTTTTCTCTTTTTCCAGATGGTAAAATGTCAGTATTTCAGACCTATTTAGCTCTGACAGCTAAGATGGGCATAGCAGGAGCCTTCAATCTGCAGTCGCTATACACCAACGAACTCTTACCCACAGTCATAAGGTATGTAGATAAGGTTGCTGTTTTGTTTGTAATTTATTTACTGCAATTTTGTTACAAAATATGTAATTTGATAAGATTGATCATGGGAGATTTTAAAACTTTGCTAATGGGCTGATCACATTTTTATACATGTAATGGTAATGTGGTACTGAGTTTGGAATTGGTTCATATGCCTTCAACTTTAATCATTAATCATAGTCTATCTATCTATCTATGTCGACCGCGGTCGGAAGCCATGATGAATTTTCTCCACTGCTGTCTGTTTAGCATGAGTTTGAGAAGTTCGTTTTGATCAATGCCGGCATCCTGTGTAAGAAGTACTGGGTAGGTCAGCCTTGGTCTTCCCTGTGTACGTGTCCCTTGGGTGGGCGTCCAGAACACTAATCCAGACACTGGTTCCTCAAGCCGTCTAGCACAGTGAGCTGCAAAGTTTAGGCGGCGACCTCTCACTATTTCTGATAGTTTGGGTAAATCACCATATATTACCTCCCTGGTAGGATGATCTCTCCAGTTAAGGTTTTGAACCATCATTAATAGTCTGGTGTAGCACCCATCTAACCTGGCTTCAAGTCTTTCTGTCAGTGTCCACCCTTCTGAGCCATACAACAGAATACTTTCTACGGCTGCACGGAAGAAGCTGATCTTTAACAAGTCTGGTAGATTGGATTTCCAGAGAAGGCGCATTTTGTTACAAGCTTTCCATGCGAGGGCTTTTCGAACATGGAAATCCTTTTCCGACTCATCTACCCAAGAGCCCAGGTATTGAAAGTCTTGGACCTGGTCGAGTTGACTTCCCTCTATTGTGGACAGTGCAACATCAGTCTTGATGTTATATGCCATGACTTTGGTCATGGCATATAACATCAAGACATAATCATAGTAATTCCACATGAATTCTGGACTGAGTAGTAACGTCAACCTATAAAGTTAACTTTTGGAGCTTGCATGATCTAGTCCACACTGTCATCATCTTTGTCATCGTTCGGCTGCCAGCAGGCGATCAAATATTTTCTTCATTCTCTTTTATTTTGGGCCAGTGTCCAGATAGCATTTTGTTGCAGCATGTTATCTGTGTCACCAAAAAGTCTTTGAATACAGGACAAAAAAGATATTTCTATTTAAATTTTATGTTGAATTTCAAATTACATTCATTTACTCATAATTTTGTTGTTGTTTATTTCAGAAATGTTGGCTGTGGTTTTTGTGCCATGGTATCTCGCTTAGGAGGAATCCTTGCTCCAATATTAATGGCTTTTTGTGTAAGTACAGAGATAACTATTTACACCTCTAAGTTCCTCCTCTGTAACTTCATGATGACTATAGTAGTGATGATGTTGTTAGTTGTTACTACCTTTTTGCCCTTCTACTTCGGCAAATGCTTCTGATTTTGCTTCTGCTTTAGATACTCGCAACACTCCAATTGGAGTCAAATGCAGGCTCTCTGGTCCTAGAGAGAAATGATATACTTTTGAAGCTATAGTCAACATAGGTGGCGGACACGGGGACACGTCCCCCCCTAAATTTCACGAGGGGGGGGACAGACCCCCTCAAAAAATAAAGAAGAAAGAAAGAAAAGGAAAGAAAATTGAAATTTTCCCTTTGTTTTGATAATATAAACGTTAAAAATCCAAAAAAAATTGCGCGCTTCGCGCAAATTTTCAGATACTTTGTGTCAATTTTTAGTAAAAATTTGCCATTTTTGCGCAAATTTCAAGATTTTTTACATAATTTTAGCTGAAATTAGCCGATTTGCCAGATTTTTTTGCGCGCGCTACACGCGCATTACAAAAAAAATCATAATTTTGCTAAAAAAAAACCCGTCCCCCCTAAAATGTTTACCTTCCGCCGCCACTGATAGTCAACATGACCGGGAAAGTTTTCCTTACTCTTTTTGAATAGCCCGTGACGTTCTTTTACATCCGACAGTGTGTCAGGATAACTTCAAATGGGACCAACGGCTTAACGTGCCTTCCGAAGCACGAAGCAAGTAGAGTAAAGTTTCTTGCTTAATGAAAGAAGGAGACGTGCAGGGATCGGGGCTCGACCCCACGACCGTATGTATTTCATGTGATTACGAGTCCAACGTTCTAACCACTCGGCCACGCTCCCCTTTAGTTTAAGGTCCAAAGTTTTCTGAATTGCAGAATTTCTGCGAAAATCGTGGAATCGCAAGAAAAAAAACCCTTAAGCAGTTTTTTTTTTAATTGTCAAAAATCTGCCAAAGTTACAAGAAAAAAAAAGATATTGGTCATATTCCTTAACTAAAATTAAACAAATATTACAAGTAGAATCATGACAAAATGAAATTAGCAACCATTGTAAGCCTATCCTAGTGTTATATCCCTCATAAACTTCCTACTGTATGGAAAATATTATACAAATATTTAATGCCTCAGAGTGCAATAGTACAAAATATATCATGAGGTCAAATTTGGACTTTTCTATTTCAGGAGGCGTAGCCGAGTGAAATGGATCAGTCCAATTTGACCGAATGATATATTTTGTACTATTGCACGTGCATAGGCATTCAATATTTGTTTTATATCATGATATCACAGAGGTTTGTTTCATACCGTGCAATAGAACAAACTATTGCACGGCTCAAATCACTGTAATCATGATATAAAAGCTTTTGAATAAGAAAAATATCAAAACTGAAAATACCCAAAAAATGTAAAGCGGTACAATGCGGATTAAATTAAGAAAGCAGACAATTTTGGACCTTAGCCTAGTTATTGCCTATAGTAGAAGACTAAAAATGTAATGATGATATTATAAAACAGTACAGAGTGGTGACCACATGAGGAGTAAATGATGACTATGTATGGTAAATGTGGCTATGGGTTTTGTGCCATCATATCTCATCTGTGGAATTCTTGCACCAATGGCTTTTGTGTAAGTACATAGATCATGTGAATGTGTTTCTGTATTTATTCAATTTTGGCCCCAAAATATGTTCAAGGACTCAGTATTTTGCATTTTATCAGAATGTGGAGCAGTGGAGGAAAACCTTTTGCCACTCAAGTCTTATTTTGATACCATGGTAGGAAATGAAACACAACATATATTTTTTGTTTTGTTTTCCAACTGATCGGTCTAATTTAGTGCTATAACTGTAAGTTACCAAGTTGATTGTCACAGATACATATGACAAAGTAATGCAATACTCTGAATTTGCCCTTATAACATACAGGGCTCTGATGCCAAAATGTTTCAGTTGAAGAAGTCAAAAAATCAAAAGATGTAGACACACACTCCTGATGAAATATAGTCAGGATCCGAAGTCATTTACATAATACATGTGATGTTTGATGTGAACGCTGGTGAAAAATAGTCGGAACTATGCAGAACTCATTAACATACATGTGACGTTTAATATGTACGCTGGTTACCGACTTTATCATTCATTGAATTTTTACTATTCCTTGCAAGAATGTAATTGTGTAAGTCCTAAATATTGTTAATGCATGTTACATACTTTTCATAAGAGCAAGATATGATGAAAATCTGCATATCTTTGAAACCTGGAGGCAAAAACATCTTTCTTGACACACAGTTGTTCTACAAAAATTGGTTCCATAGGTTCAAAAATGCAGCATCACTTTTATGGATTTACTGATTTTTGAATCATAAACTAACAAAAGTCATGTTTTTTTCATTGTACAGAGTGGAACAACAGTGTATTTTGTATATGGTTTATTATCAGCAATGTATACATTGACTGTCCTTACTCTACCTGAAACGTTAAACAAACCCCTGCCTGAAGATATTGATGATGTCGAGAATTCATGACAAATTTAAAGGTAGGTCATCTGATCTGGTCAGGAATTTAACAGCTTGACTTTTTCCAGTGGCATGTGCAGGTATTTTTGACTGGGGGCTAGATACTAAGTTCTCCTGACTAGATCACCGGCTTCATCAGTACAGCGAGAGGCTTGCCGTAAGGTCCTAGCACGTGGGGTCCAGGGGCTTGCTTTAGGGATGCTGGTGGAGTCTAGGGCTTTGAGATGGGGTCTAGAGCTTTGAGGTCAGGTCCATGGGTCACAGCTCGTGGAAGCTCACAGGTTTGGGCAGTTAAGAGGGCCCAAAATCCTGTTTCATGAGGTATAAAAATAAGTCAGTTTAGTAATATTTATTGGAAAATACCACTGATAAAGGGACATTGCGATTAAAGATGATAATTGTCGTGATCATGGGTTGGAAAAAAAACAGCGGCGTGCGCAAAGGGGGAGGGGCAGACCTCCCACAACCCCCACAACCCCTGCCTCCTTTGTGCGCCACTTATATGAAATATGAACCATCACCTAAATTTTGCAATTTTGAAGATTGATTCACATATCGTGAGCACATGTAAGGTGTTTTAAGTACTTCCCTTATTACCCTTTAATATGCAAACTCAGTGGCTATTAAACCACCACTGAAAGAAGCAATTCCCATAGGACCTGGTGGGAAACCACACCAGTTGGTCACGCCGGTCACATGAAATATCGCTCATTCCGAAAAATCGGGTGCCAATGCAGTTGAAAAAAATGAAAAAATAAAGTTGCTCAAATATTTTTCTTTTAAGCGTTTTTTATTAGTAAACTAGTCATGGACATTGAATCCAAGTGATTTGTCAACACCACCTCTATATTTTTTCTGTTACAAAGACTTACCCATTTTTACATGGTGGGCAATGGGTGAGCTACGTTACCTGCTCAATTTTTAAGTATTGATACTCGCCAATTTTTTGCATTTGTAGGCAAGTGTATCCTTCATATGCACTGTTAGTGCATAGAAAAGTCATGAAACGGTAGTTATAAGTTCTGTAGAGGTCAGTAGTAACGTAGATCACGGTAACGTAGCTCACTGTTTTTGCATGTTTTAATGCACAAAACATACATTAGACCATTTACTTAGTAAATTCTAATATAAACGAAGTAGTAGTGTATATCTCTATCACATACTAAAATGGAATTGCTGCAATGCCTATGGTTACTGAGATATATGGTTACGTAGCTCACATTTCTTAACATGGTCGGTTCAAATTTTCATGTTCAACACTTTCTTTCATCAAACATGAATAAATTTGACATTTTCTATTATGGTTTTCAAATTCACTGGAATGTTTGCTGTCAGCATACTTGAATTTTGTTGGAATTGCTGTTTTTCCCCATCAAATAATGGTATGCCAAACTTAAGTAACGTAGCTCACACGATGTTGGTGGAAAATGAATTTCGTTTTTGAATTATGGAAAGATGTCATCAAATTTGGAAATCATTGTTCAGATACAAAATGCTGATTGTTTATCTGTATAAAAATTATATTAGGCTTGAAAAAGTATTATATACTAAAAGAAAATGAGCATGTCCAAAAGTAACACTTTTGCGATGGAAACCCATTTTTAGCTATTTTTCACGTTTTTCGCTACTTTGAAGGCATAAATCAGAGTCATAATGGCATTAAAAGTATGACAAATCATATATGACCAAGTAGATTTTGACAAGCCCTACCCGAAAATTGCAGTATTGGAAGAAATAAAGGCACTGGAAGGTTTTTGTGGACAAAAGAACGTAAAACATGCTATTGGCACCCGATTTTTCGGAATGAGCGACATGCGTCTCAACAAATAATTGGCAACAGATTTTGCATCTTGGATGGTATAATGTTGTGTTTGGAAATGACGCAAGCCCTAAATATTGAAAGAACTAGCCTAGATTCCACTTAGAATTAAAAACTTATGGAAATGCTCTAAATAAAGCTTAAAAGTGTAGTAATGTCCAAAAAAAGTACAAAAATTTACACAGAAATGGCTCAAATTGAGAGATAACTAATTTGCAATATATAATTCTTTGATGGTGGTGTGACTATCTTGTGTTTTCTGAATCCTAAATTTGTACCTCAGATCTGGATTTATCAGATAAAAAATCAAACAAAGCTCTTAGAGATAATTTAATACATATTAAAAGAGAAACAATTTCATTAAAAATAATTTGTTTACCCATCACATGTGTAGAAACAAAATCTTTTTAAATTTTGAAACAAGCAGCACTGTTTTCACATCTTTTATTTCACCGGCGAAAAAATTAAACCAGGTCAAGAATTGCAATTTTCTCCAATATTCCTCAAAATCATGGAAAACTACTTGTAGGTTATATTACTATAAATATGTTATACCGATTCATGTAAAAAAATATGTAGGTAAAAAATTAGTGGGCAGAATCTAGGCCAGTCCCTTTAATGCAAAATAACAAATCTTCGCATAGACCCAATCACTCCAAGGAGAATATTTTTTGTTTTTGAAATTTACTAACTGAATATATTCTATCAATGTTTCATTTCAGGAGGAGCAGTCTGTGGTGTAGCTTAGTGGGTGTTTGCTTAGACAAGTAAATACACCTTAAGATGGACTATAGCTGTAGATTGAGCCGAGAAAGAAACGCTCCACCAATCATGTGATCATCGGAGAGTCAAACAACTCTGGACTAAATGTGTATTGAGCTGGTGAAAATAACTCGGGACCAAATGGATGGTCAGCATCTAAACGTTTTTGGACCAATTGGGCGTAGGAGCACAATTAGGCCCCAACTTTTTGTGGCTGGCCGCAACCCGGCCACAGCCTTATTTTTCCAAAATGGCTACCGTGGTTTGATTGTTCACCTCAAGATTATTGTAAAAAAATTCATTACATGTTATTAACATCATTTACATTATTTAGAGGTGCATAATCAAGCCTATGGTTGTCATCTTCGAAAATTAAGGCTGTGGCAAGGTTGCGGCCGGCCCGCCCGCACAAAGTTGTGGCCTAATTGTGCTCCAGTGTTTATGTGGAGATCATGTAAACAAGTTTGGACCAATTGTGGGGTGAACCTATTAACAACTTTACGTCTGATTGTGTATTCAACAATTTTGGACCAATTGTGTCTTTGAGTACGTAGGATTCATCAACATAGAAGTACAGACCAAGCCATATAGGCCAAGCAATGATTTATTTGACAGTGTTAACAAAACTCCAAAGTACAGGGCCCTGTTTTTTGTAAGTGCAACCCCTACCATGGATCTTTTGTTTAAAATTTCCAATTTATATTGATTTTACCTATAGTAAATCAAGCAACATCTGCCCGTAAATATTGCAAAATGCAGGCACATTGTCAAATGCATTTCCGATTGTACAATTCTAGTAAAGCAGTAACATTTAAGTACAACTGAAACGATGGTATTTATGCCCTAACTTTGGATTCAGGTTTATGAAATAAAAACAACTCTACCATTTGTGAAATGAACAGCTCAACCAATCATGTGGCAAAAAAAGTTCCAAAATGGTGTGGTCAGCTTGTAAGCAACTCTGGGCCAATCGGGTGATGAGTTTTTAATCAACTCTAATGATTTAAAATTTGTTGTGCTCTAAAATTACTGTGCAAAAAAAAATTGCTGTTTACAGTAAACAGTAAACAACTCTAGACTAAATAGAAAATTATTATGATAAATCTGGTCAACTGGACTTACGTTTTTGATAGCTACAGTATCGCTCCTCATCCAAGGAGCATCATCAGGCCGTGTGATCTTCAGTCGACTTGTTGATCCGTGACAGTGTAGAATAGTCACATGAGAGGCGTAGAGGAATTATCTTGATCGCTGGGTCGTATGTGTTGCGAAGATTATGTCTAAGGCCCCCTCCTCTGTTAAGGGAAGGTTCCTCCCTATGGACATAGATGGCTTCTTTGACTCCTTTTTCAAACCACTTTTGTTCTTTGTCCAAAATTACAATGTCTTTAACCTAAAAGGTGTGTTTTGAGATGTGAATAAATAGCAGAATCGTAAAGTCCCATTGAACTAGGCCTCCTATGTTGGTACATACGCTTGTGCATATAGGCTGTTTGGTTTCACCTACCGGTCTGTAAGTTTCCGCATATTCACCGTCTCCACCCATAAACAATATTCTGTTGTTTATGCCGAGGAAGTTTGTCCTTGGGTTGAACTAATTGTTGCTGCAGTGTATTTACAGGCTTGAAGGACACTTGTAAATTGTGAGTTCTAAAAATCCTTCTGATCTTTTCAGACAAGCCAGAAATACAAGGGATGGTAGTGTTATAGCAGCGGTTGTTAGACAAAGAATTACGTGTAGTATTGTTAGTTTGATTTGCTTGCTCACATGGTTTGAGGGCTTTTTCAAAAGTCCAAGGTTTCTAACCTCAAACACCCAATGCGGATTTAAGATACTTTTGTTCCTCTTGTTTGAAGTTTCAGTTGATCTAGTATTGTCCGCTCGGTGGAATAATGTTCTTACTCTAGACCAATCGTAAAGGACATGTTACCAAAATTGGCCAATGGTGTGGTCAGCTTGTAAACAACTCTTGGCCAATCCGGTGATGAGTATGTAATCAACTTGACTATACTCTATAAACCTTGAAGTATGCAACAAGCAATCAGACTCTGTTACAAGATCCAGAGCATATCCCTTGTATTCTACAACATTGTGATCTGGTGGTTTTGTATCGTGTAAGAGACTAGTAATGATTGATTATTAATATATTTTAACATGAATTCGTAATTTAAATATTTGGCAAGATTTGGTACGTTGTTATGAATCGAGAAATACGGACTAATTTACTTCCCCGTATGGTCATATTGGTTTTTGTGCGTTAATCGGCTACTTGTTGCATACTTCAAGATTTACAGAGTATAAGTGCGGTAAGCCTGAAAATAAATCCAAACTTATCTTGTGAAAGAGTGATAATAAAGTGATGTAAGGGTGGTTAATTTTGTTACTCATAAGGAAAAACCTAAAACATAAATTGACATGAATATTCAACAAGATTGGGTACGTTGTTATGATTCTGAAATTATGATTCTGAAAATACAGAATAATTTATTTCCCCGTATGGTCATATTGGATTTTGTGCGTAAATCCGCTACTTGTTGCATACTTCAAGGTTGTAGAGTATAGTTGTATGTCTCTGAAATGACATCAGACAATCAAGTGTTAACTGATGCAACATGGGCCTAAGGGCATGTTCACACATAAGAATTTAGTCATGACTATATATTCTCGCTTTTGAGCAGCTCACAAGCAAATTCCCAGTATGAACGTAATTATAGAAAGTGTACATGTCTCACTCGTGACTCGTGACATGCCACTAGTTTCAACACGCAAGTCGTGACCATGTGTATGCACAACTGCTAAGATGTCTTGCTCTAGAGCTGCTCACGATTAGTCATAACTAATATGTGTGAACACGGCCTAAGTTGCAGAGACTTGATTCAACCTTGCTATTTAATTTTAGATAATAAATATGCAAATCAATATATATGTGGACATGGCAATTTGGTTACAAGGTCATAGTAGATTAGATATTGTAACATTTTATTTTGTATAAAGTTACAACATGTGTTTTAAATTGAATATAAAATTTAGACACTTTATTTTTTTAAGTCTGAAAATTTTCAACCTACATAGATAATTTTGATTGTAGATAAATAGTATGGAACAGTATACATTTTATTGAGGTGCTTAATTGTTGTAAATTGTAGAATTGTATGACCTGTAAATCATATACGGTCATTCATTAAATTATGTATCTGCTGGAGAATCTTACAGGGTGATTCTAAAAGTTGTGGGTCTACTGGTTGGTTTTGTAAAATCATGATTCAAGAAGTGATGAATGAAGTTAGATGTTTTACCGATTTATTTTTGTTTAAGATGCTTCAGATGTAGAAAGGATTCAGTTCTGTTTATTTTCGGCATACCTTATTGTTCCTAATAATCGCCCACTGGGCGGCAATATTTCATGAGGGGTGGGCGATTATTAGAGACCAATTTTCAACATCTAAATTTGCACAAAATCGCTAAGTAAGCTTAACAATTACGGCAACTGACTGTTATATGGCCCCGGATAACCCGGAAGTACTGACAATTTTTCATCATTTCTGGGATCGCGACCTCATTGGTACCATTTCCTGTTACTAGCCATGTTGGTTAAAGCTTAATGATACACGAAAATGCTACAGAATTGAATGTTTTTTAACACTTCTCTTTGAAATTTTTTGGGGTGGGTGTTTAATAGAGAATGGGCGATTAATAGAAACAATACGGTAATTATCATATACGCATTTATGAATTTAGATAAAATGATAACACATGATCAAGTTTGTGACAAAATTTATTTGTAAGATAACTGAATACAGGGGATTTGTACTTTCACATTTGTAATTTAGTCAGGTTAGCTCAAATGGTGAGGCGCTTGATGGATTCGGACACCCGCTGGTGCCAAAAAGTTTGATGTGTTTGTAATTACATTGGACAAGGTTAACTGCTTATTGTCTTGAAACATGTACGAAACTACGGTGGGGGGGGGGCTGATCGAGGCGGCAATGGTGTATATGTGGCCTGATCAAGGTTCAGGTCCTCAAGAGGTTGCTGCAGAACCTGAATGATGCTTGGTGTGGAATGGAGCTTACTTGGGCCACAGTGGTCGGCGAACACCTGTAAAATGTGCTGAGGCTGCGTGGAGTTACAAATCAGGGAGGCGTAGCGCACTATAAATCACCTGTATTTATTTATTTAATTCAATATAGCCTTAGCACACAGTTCACGGACCTGTGGCCCGAGTTAGCTCCATTTCGCTTTAAGCTAATGTTGTCGCCATCTGTCAAAACACTGCCACATGTGACCAACGGTCATTCACTTAGGCTGCTCCTGAACTCTTGAACAAACTTCCACAACACATTCAAAATTCAATGTCTCTTAACCTTTTCAAAAGAGACCTCAAAGCTCACCTGTTTGTTACATCTTGAAATTTTAGTTTTAATCATTTTGTAGTGTATCATCATATATTTACAGAGATAAGTTGTTATTTTCTCGTATGTTTTTGTGTTTGTGTGTACAGCGCACTGTGACTATGAAATTTCTAGGGGGAAGTGAACCTTGATCTTTGTTGCGTTCCTAGATATTGCTTTTTAAATTACAACAAGTAAAATAGTTCAAAATTTTACAAAAGCCAAAATTTAGTTGGCTTTCCTGTAAACTTTTGGGCCAAAAAAATGATTTTTGGACTTAAAACCCTTTGAACCCGACGAGCCGGTATACCGGCTCACGTCTACACGTACCGTATACCAGATGAGCCAGTTTACTGGCTTTTAGATCACATGTCAGAAATCTCATGTGTCTGTCAAAAGGCATGGGTTACAATACAGTTACAATAAGTTTCAATTTTCAATGGTCTTATTTATATCAATATCAAAAGTCGCCAGAAGTGACCAATTCCTTATATTTTTATAAACTTGATCACAATTTTCAACAAATATGGCTTCTCCCATAGACTACAACATAAATGTTGAATTTGTTGGTCGACATAAATAGTATTCTTTGTGACAATTCAGACTACTGTAAAATGAAAAAGTAAAGCAAGGGAAATCAAAGTAAGTTAAGGGATTATATTTTGTTTTTTAACTTTTGGGTTAGCCCAGGTCAGCGGTACAGATACACGTGGAATGGCCAGGGTTCAAAGGGTTAAGGCCAAAATTACACATTTTTGTCCTAAATTGACCTCGCCATCATGTTCAGTTGTAAATCCGCTTCTAGAAATGTTGCCGAGTTACAGAGCAAAAACCATATCTGAAAACGAACGGTTGATAGAGCCCTTTTTATAAAATTGTTTGTGGCAAAATGCCATTCATCTCCAGTTATATATATATGCAGAATGTGTCAAATTTGGTTTAGATGGTGTTTTTGATTTGTATATTTTTTTCCGTTTAAATTGTCAGAATGTGACATATTTATAGTACCCGGTAACAAGTTCAGTTTGGTGCACAATATCAGCAGTTCATTATTAGTCAAAACAGTATATATTTATATTATAGACATGCTGCAATGGTGTAAGTTTGTAACTGGCAGATTTTGTGAGGGTCATTCAATAAATTTTGGATCTACACATGTATGGTGCATTCATCTATTTATTTTCTAAATAAGGCCTAAAAACTGTCGTGTTGCCCTTTTCCGATCGACCCTAAATCTGGCAAAAAACTTACTGTTTCTAGCACAGAAAATCACAATAAATATGTTAAATTAACAAATCGTTGGTGTCCTGTCAGAAATGCATATAGATTATCTTGTTATGTCGTCATATGACTTTAACATGCATTGTTTTTAGAGATTTTAAAGGTCAAAATCTCCTTCAGGAAAAGTAAAAAAAAAAGAATCCCGACCAACCGACTTGAAAATTTTCCCCAAAAATGGCAACACATTTTTTTCTTGGCCTAAGTTTTAAGCCCAGAATATACTTCAACATAATTTTCTTAACATATACATTTTGATTTTTTTTTGGTTAATTGGATTGATTAAGTAATTAGCTTTGACTAGTTACTAGCATTAATTAGCCGCTTTATTTAGATTTCGTTATTTCATGATACCAAAACCTTACCCACCTTAAGGACAAAATAGACATCATTTTTGTAGTCATTTTCATTCAGAATTTTTCTCATGGTGTTAAATATTCACAATTTTTAAAATTTTCATTCGGAATAAACATTTTAATTTTAATTTTTTCTCATGGTGTAAAGTTTTTGCCATGGTGTAAAATGTTTTACCATCTACCAAAATATTCATAATGATGAAATATTTTTCGAATCACGGCACATTTTGGAATGATTACTCATTTGTAGTATGATAATTCATAGAACATTACTTTCATTCATACTCGTTGTTATCGAACAATACCATAATTAGCTTGGTCTTTTCGTTATAATCTGTACTATGGGTTTTATTTTGAAGAAACGATTTGCTCATCACCGGGCTCATCACTTCATATTTCTCAAATGATAAACATTTTCATTTGGAATGTTTGCAATTGTGTGAATTTTTATTATTCTAATTGGAGTTTAACGGATTATTACAATTAATAATAATTGTCTAGAAACTCAACTCAAGCACAATATGAGATCAGTTGTCTGGATTTGGTAAAATGGTAAAAATGGCGAAGTGTATCTATGCCTTTACTTTCCTCCACGTCTGACTAAATAACTTTAACAATTTATGAGACTTAATATTTTGTGTCAGATGAAGTTTGTCATTTCTGTAGACATTTTCAATCAGATTTTCCTTTTGGGCTGAATTTTTGCCATGGTGTGAAATTTTCCGTCTGAATGAACATTTCCGATTTCAGTTTTCCAAATCATGCCAAATGCATAAAATGGAGAACTATTATTAGGCCTACATCTCATATGTGACCGTCCAAACCAAACCAGTCGTAATGTCATTTAACCTTTTTAAAATATTGGCAAAGAGAATGTTATAAGGATTAAAATAACATGTCAATAAACTTCACTCGATTTCCAAAAGTCAAGTTATGGTCCACCAAAGGTTGTCGGGGAGTAAGGCCCGGTCCTCCACTATCGTATAGAATATTTTGCTTAGAATATTCTATGCTGACGACAAAATGACGTAGGTCATAGAATAAAACACACAGTTTTATTCAATGACCCTACTCATTTTGTCGTCAGCATGACAAAATGACGTAGGTCATCGAATAAAACACACAGTTTTATTCAATGACCCTACGTCATTTTATTTTCAGCATAGAATATTCTAAGCAAAATATTCTATACGATAGTGGAGTCTGGACCGGTGTGAAAGGAATCTGAAGGCCTAGATATACTTCGTCATTTTTGTAGTCATTTTCATTCAGAATTTTTCTCATGGTGTTACATTTTCACCACTATGTTACATTTTCATTCGGAATGAAAATTTTCATTTTGATTTTTTCTCATGGTGTAAATTTTTTGTCATGGAGTAAAATGTTTCACCATTTATGACAATGTTTCATGATGGTGTTCAACGGGGCATAGATCGATCTCATTAGATCGATACCATAATTACCTTGGTCTTTTCATTATAATCTGAAATCTGTCCTTGACAGTTACTGTGGATTTTATTCTGCTGACAAGATTTTCTGACTCCTTTGATTTTTCTCCCAAGAGAAACCCGTATTTCATTTGGAGTTTTTATCACCGTCTTGATTTGTTATCATTCTATTTGTAGTTTTAGCGGATTATTCCGATCGATAATATCGTCTAAGAACTCGAGGTCAATATGCATTCAGCTCTATGGATTTTCAAGATGGTAAAAATGACAAAGTATATCTACAGCGTTGGTCCCCCATAACGGAGTAAAGCGTGGCTAATGTTGCGTGAGAGTTGTTAGCCTATACTTATACTGTACAACCCGGACAATGAGAACGGGGGACTTATATACCTGCTACACCGGGCCTAAAATGTATAACTGAGATGAATGTGTTTAAAAATCGGTAAGCTCCATATTTTCTTATGACTGTCCTCAAAATATACTGATATTATTAAATAGATTCATCAGGTTCGTTATTGCAAAATGGATGACGATTATTTCATTTAAACAGAACCAACGGTTTTAACACTGACCTGCCATGCAGTTTCGTCCGTCATGGGCGACGAATTTCTTCGGAGTGATCCATCCTCCTACTTCGACACACGTCATCAAGTCTCGACGTACGTCATACCGGAAGTCGAAGTAGGAGGATGGATCACCCCGAAGAAGTTCGTCGCCCATGACGGACGAAACTGTCAGGTCAGTGTTAAAACCTTTGGTTCTGTTTAAATGAAATAATTCATTCAATATACTGATATATTTAATATTTCGAAGTTTTGAAGTAAGTACAAGGATGTGAATCTTTGAAATCTTTTCCGCAAAAATGACAATTTTTAACTGAAAATTGACATGTCTGAAAATTCGAGCGAAGCGCGCAAATTTTTTGATTGTTCACATTTAAAATATCAAAACAAAGGGAAAATTTCAATTTCCTGTCCTTTTCTTTCTTTTTAGGGGGGGGGGGGTCCGTCCCCCTCGAGAAATTAAGGGGGGACACGACCACCGACCCACCGACCCCCCCGCTTCCACCGCCTGTGGTAGCGAGCGGACACCGATATACGTTGGGGTAGATCCTACGGTGTTGCGAATTTGGTAATTTTGATGATTAATCATGTTGATTGTTGATGTGTAAAATGCATAGCGATTGTGTTTTTGTATTTTGTTTATTTCATTGCAACGCCGACTGCGCTGCTTTAATCTTTTGACCGAGCAAGAATCAAAAAATAATTGACGTTGAATTTGAGGATTATATAATGAAAGGTTGACCAATTTTTCATACTTTTTACTTTGAACTTGGCATTGTAAAGAATGGCAGGACTGTTTTATTTTAAACTGTCTGCGCGCAAACAATTAGCTATCGTGTTAAGTGTATTTATTTCATGTATATTAATAAATGTTTTATGGCCCAAGAGAATATTAAAAGCACCAAAACCAGTTGGTCCTGATGATGTTCACAGGATGATGAGAACCAATGGGGATGTAGAC
>JXSR01S004432.1:848-13278 GCA_000969725.1 Ophiothrix spiculata
TTCCTAAGGTGCACATTTGGAACACAATTATAGTACAGTTTTAGTACAAATATAGTACAAATTTGTGTACTATAAATGTACTCAAATTGTACTTAAATGATGTTCCAAATGTGCACCTTAGGAATGTTGTACTATTTTGGTACTCGATTTTGTCCAGGGTAGTCATCTGAAACAAACCTTTTCATTCTGGGCGGGATCAAATCGCATTGTGCGTGAACAACAAACCAATCAAATCGATCTTCAAGTCACGCAAGCTCACGAGTATCGCGTGACTGCCGTGAGTTGCGTTTGAACTTTAAGACAAGACGCGGAAAAGTGGACAGGTTTTCTTCAAGCGACTTTAGGTAGATATGTCAATTTTCCCCAAATTTTGTTTTTAAGAGTCTCAAAATGTAGCATGCATAGTCGTATAATACCAGAGGTACAATAACTCACCCTCCATGAGCTACAATCCAGGTTGGCTGCCATCTCATGGGATTAACACGGTAGTCAAAATGAGTACCATTTCCCTTTTAAAGATTCCTGGGTAGGAACAGAGCTGCACTTTTGCATATATGAATGAAATGTTAACAAATAAGAGCAAACCTTTGATTGATGTTTGTGAGTCCTTTCTCAGTGCCCAGGTAGGTGATGGCAACACATTATCATCATCATCTTCACTACTAGCCATCAGATTTGGACTAAGAAAGGTTGGTATACAGGCCTCCTTCTCACAAGTGTTAGGCACAGTGATTTCTATCCACTCTTCTTCAAAGTGTTCCAGTACTGAAGAATAGCTAAATAATGTCTGTTTAGGGCTTGTTATTTCTGAAATCCAAAAATGTTAAAAAAGAAAAAAGGGTAAGTAATGAATATATACCTCGTATATATTCATGAAGTAATCATATGCAATCATTCGCCAGTCATACGCTACTTCCCAGATGGTAGTTTTTATTACTATACCTCATAAATATTTATCAGGAAACCACGAAATACAATTAGTCAGTTAAAGCTGATGTGCATGACAGCATTATGCCTACTTCCCCCAAGTCCGCGTAAAGCCCACGCAGGGAAAAAATTGAGAAACTATCGCACCCCCTGTAATCATACATATCACTTCTCAGTTGGAAAGTATACGGTGATCGAGAAGAATGGACTTTTTTGGTGATTTTGATGTGTTAATATCAAATTTTAGTAAAATATTTATGAGGTATAGTAAAACAATTACAACATGGTTTATTTCGAGAAGTATTGAAAATTCTTGGATGCGTAATCAGTAATTTTCACTACTTCCCTCGATACCATGTTGTATTTGTATATTACTATACCTCATAAATATTTATCAAGAGCCACAAAATACAATTGGTCAGTTAAACCAGATGTGCATGACAGTATTTTGCCTACTTCCCCAAAGTGCGCGTAACGTCCACGCAGGGAAAAAATTGAAAAACTACCACAATCCCGTAATCATATCACTTATCAGTTGGAGATTCATCATACGGTGACCAAGATGAATGGACATTTTTTGGGTGATCTTTTGATGTGTGAACACCACATTTAGTGAACAATTTATGAGGTATAGTAAAACAAATACAACATGGTTTATTTCAAAAAATATTGAAAATTCCTGATTACTCAGTGTTGGATGCGTGTGACACGCATCCAACACCTCGGAATCAGTAAGTTTCACTACTTCCCTCTATACCATGTTGTATTTGTATACTAAACTCCCTAAAACCTCATCCCCAGAATCAAAGTGAGATGTAATAAAACATGTACTACATGTTTTATCGGTAAAATAGCGCAATCTATCTATCCGTCGGGAATGGCTATGAGACTATTAAACCTCGGCCTGCAGCCTCAGGATAACCCATAACCAGTACCTTGGGAAAAATAAATTGCACTACTTCACCTCAAACTATGTAGTATTTATATACTATCAGGGTTCTCACAACAATCATTATCTCCCATTTTTTATACAAATGGTCAAAATTTTGTCTACATAAACATTTTTGGAGCAGTTCTATATGCAGCAAGTGTCCAAATTTGAAGAAAACACAATATGGCAAAGCACAGTGGCTGATCCACATTTCAAAAATGGCAGTCAGTTTCAGATAGTAGTATTTTGTGGAAAAATCAGTTGACCTATTTTTTGTAAACGCATCGTGGTTGGAAATTAGGGTCAGGGAATTAAAAGTGACAAGCAGTGGGAGTATTGACTACCTGACCAAGAAATACATATTGCACGGGGATTCCTAGCCTGTTGTCGTTACCTGCATTGATTTGATCTGCATTTAACACATATAGATAGAGACCATTGAGGAATGGAAGCTTAGGATTCCCAGAGGCATGGCCTGCACAAGGGGATGACTAGCCTGTTGTACTTACCTCCATTGATATGATCTGCATTTAACACATATAGATAGAAACCATTGAGGAACGGAAGCTTGGGATTCCCAGATGCATGGCACACAAAGCCCTGTTCAACCAGATTCTGAAAAAAAAAACATTTGCCTTTAGATACATTGATTATTTTTTCAATGTGGACATGACATTAATCTTGTCCAATACAAAAATATATTTTACTATATTGTACACGGACACAGATCATTTTAACCTCTCTTCTGCCTCATATACTTTATCCTGTAATTGATATAGTAATCTTCCAATCCCATTGGTTGAAAAACAAAATGGCATTTTTACATGTTATCAGATCATACAGGTAGTATAGGGCATCTATAATCTATTCTTCACTGAGTGCGATTTTACTTCCTAATAAGGGATTTTGGCCATCCATTATGAGACGATAGATGACAGTGCGTTCAGCGTGAAACGCAGTGGAGCCGCACGTTCAAAATCACGGCGCGATGCAGGTATACACACACATCCGGCGCGAACAGCTTTACTGGGTTTGGAATATTTCATGTTTGAATAGGGGTGTACGTTTTTCCAATGATAATGTTGGCAACAATTTACATCGTTTTTGGTTTATAAATGACTCAAATTTGTGACTATGATTGAGAATAAAAGATAAGATTTATTGTTTTGCCTGTCATCTATCGTCTCATAATGGATGGGCGTACATTATTTTTTTTTTCGTAATTGGCATCCCCTGCGGGGGCACCCATTACTCAAAATAATGTACGCCCATCCGTTATGAGACGATAGATGACAGGCAAAACAATAAATCTTATCTTTTATTCTCTAATTCACACCGCTAGGCGTGTCCTCCTATAGTTCTGGACATACAGGTAGTATAGGGCATCTATAATCTATTCGCACCGCTAGGCGTGTCCTCATATAGTTCTGGACATAGCCAATTATACATGAGAGGAATGAAGCTTTGAATTATTTCTGGATAGAGCTTGTCCCCAAAATGATGATGCTTAAAAATATAATGCATTTGTCACCATTGTGTCAAGGTGAAAGATAAATAATTACAGAGTATGTGAAATATAATGATATACACAGGTACAAGTTATGGAAAAAATATCTCTTTTTTCATGGTACAACACAGTGGAGGACCCGTTGTCCAGGGCCAAGGCCAAGGGCTTAACATCTAAGTCCAAGGACTTAGTGTCCGAGGACTTGGGTCTCCAAGGACAAGATAATTGATTTCTCACAAAATTCTGAATCTGAATTCTCTTATCATCACAAGGTCATAATTGGAAACTTGGATAAAGAACAAATATCATTGTTACAAATTATGATATTTGTTTCAAAGAGGCTTTTGTTACAACAGCCTGAGTTTTACCTGCATAATCTCCAGGGCATCGCACTCTAGTACTTCTCCCTGTAAAGTGGCCATGATCCATGAAACAGCTTCAGAGGCAATGAAACAGTTGACTGGTAAGTTGCGTATGTCAGTCGGAAGGAACAGTAGCCCATCACTGCAAAAGGTCAAGAGATTGATTAAAGGTAGACTTAAAAGACATGAGATACTTAGATCATCACTAAATAGGCGAGGATTGTGAGACTTATATCTGCAAACAAAGGTAATCCCACTCATGATTTATTCAGAGTGCTGTCGATATCCTTCAAAGCCCTGTGGGGGGGGGGGGTGTACTCAAATTTGGTTTTGGTAGGGGTGTGCCACTAAGAAACATGATGTACCACCC
Organism: Ophiothrix spiculata; assembly: GCA_000969725.1. Taxonomy (NCBI): domain Eukaryota; kingdom Metazoa; phylum Echinodermata; class Ophiuroidea; order Amphilepidida; family Ophiotrichidae; genus Ophiothrix; species Ophiothrix spiculata. The sequence goes on from JXSR01S004432.1 coordinate 4,946, forward strand.
ATGAATATACTAAGAAAAAGGGACCCATCCATGTACCAAATTCCCCAAATTTTGAGTCGAATTTATACAATAATTGAAATTTTTTTCTGAAAATTTACGCTAATTTGGCGCAAATTTCCTGATTTTTGTTTGAGATTTAGAAAAAAATCAAATTTGGCGCAAATTTTGAAAAACAGACCCATCAAAATACCACGTTTTACGAAAAAAAAGGACCCATTGGCATACCAGACAGCCTGATTTTGCTACCCAAGTTTGCCGCACATCCCCGTAATCACTTTTGTACTAAGTACCCCCCAGGATTGACACGCAGTTTTACACGAGCTGTGCACAAGGAATAGCGCTTGTAAAAGACCGTGCGTCAATGGGCATCAATCGATGGATATCATCAGACTCTGAATAAACCATTACACACCTACCATATATAACAATGCTTTAAATTTAAGTTTAAAATTTAGAATAACTGAAAGACAGATGTACTATCAATAGACTAACAATACTGCATAAAGCGTAATAAGGTCAAATTGCTCTTCTGGTGGAGGACCTCTTTCAGCTGGGCCATCATCGGCCACGGCACACACACCCTTATAGCTATCAACTAATCACCAGCAACAAAGACTGTCACAAATACAGCTACTTTCCCAACACAGTCAGAGATTGGAACTAGATCTCCAAAGTGATCTGAACCAAAAGTCTTTGTCTCTACACAGCCGCAGCGCATGATATTTGATATGTGAATTTTGATCTGCAAATATATGAAATGTTCATGGAGTATTAGTGTTTACTACTGGTCTCAATCTTTAATATATTCGTAGCAATCTATCTATGTAAGTAGATTAATTCTGCCACATTTTACATGGCAGATACCAATTTTTAATGATTTTTTAAATAATTTGACCTTTGACCCATGAACTTTGATCTTCGGGGTCAAAGGTCACCTGCATATGTTCAGTAATATTTGTGTAATCTATCTATGCAAGTACAATAATTCTGTCATCTTTAACATGGCAGATACTGATTTTTCAAATAATTTGGCCTTTGACCTATAAACTTTGACCTTTGGGGTCAAATGTCACCTACGTGTGTTCAGTATTTTTTGTAGGTGTAGTCAGTGTTAAGACTGGTTTATCCTCCCAATCCCCTCCCATCAATCCAACTTACTTGGTATCAGCCATAGCCTTTGCCATTTCCCATATAGTTGTAGTCAGTGATATGACTGGTTTATCCTCCCAATCCCCTCCCATCAATCCATCCAACTTACTTGGTATCAGCCATAGCCTTTGTCATTTCCCATATAGGTGTAGTGTTAAGACTGGTTTATCCTCCCAATCCCCTTCCATCAATCCAACTTACTTGGTATCAGCCATAGCCTTTGCCATTTCCCATATAGGTGTAGTCAGTGTTAAGACTGGTTTATCCTCCCAATCCCCTCCCATCAATCCAACTTACTTGGTATCAGCCATAGCCTTTGCCATTTCCCATATAGGTGTAGTCAGTGTTAAGACTGGTTTATCCTCCCAATCCCCTGCCATCAATCCAACTTACTTGGTATCAGCCATAGCCTTTGCCATTTCCCATATAGTTGTAGTCAGTGATATGACTGGTTTATCCTCCCAATCCCCTGCCATCAATCCAACTTACTTGGTATCAGCCATAGCCTTTGCCATTTCCCATATAGGTGTAGTTAGTGTTAAGACTGGTTTATCCTCCCAATCCTCTCCCATCAATCCAACTTACTTGATATCAGCCATAGCCTTTGCCATTTCCCATATAGGTGTTGTCAGTGTTAAGACTGGTTTGTCCTCAGCTGCGTCAATCATCTTTGTATCTACTTTGGTATCTGCATCACTGCTTGATCTTGATCGGGAACCTTCTAGAAGTTGTTGAATCGGTGGGGTGCTGCGACCTGATGTGGAGCCCAAACTGATCTGTAAGAGAATTAGAATTAAACTTTCAGCTGATTGATAAAAAATATGAACTGTCTAAATCTGAAAAAAAAGAGATGGAAACACAGCAATCATGGTAATAATCTGATTTGATATTGGACACATGCTAAATAATGCATGCATGTAGATGATTGGAAATACAGCCAGCTGTGCTACTCAAACATTAGGCCAAAAAAAATTGTTTGTTGGTCCTCCCCCTGACCGAACGTCAACATTTGATCCGACCGTGTGCTTTTTTTTCAATTCTTATCTGATGATTTTTCACACAAAAATATACAAATATTCACTGAGAAAGTCTTCAAATCAGAAAATATGATATGAACTGACATAAACTCTATTTACCAATATAGAAGACCTCTTTAGAATCAGCAGTACATTGTTCTTGTAAGTTGGGTTTCATGTGCATTTACTACAATTTTTTTTTAAAGCCTACCTACAGACCCTACCTTTTCAGGAGCCGTTATGGACAAACAAACAATAATTTTTTTGGCTTCAGTATAATGAACGTTTACATGTTATGTATTGTAATGTGATTAAGGCATAAGAGAAATATTTTCTTCATCAAATGGCTTTTGCTGGCATTTTAAAAACATTCTAATAATAATCTCATATCAAAGATCCAGATTCAATATCATAAAAAATGGTATTTGAGTAAAAGAACAACTATTTTGCCATGATATAAAATTTCACTAAAAACCAGGTCCATCTTCAAACCCTACAATATATATATATGTGTGATTGGCAAGATGGTCACTTTCATTTTACATAAGACTCTACGGGCTGTATTCCAGAATGATGTTTAACTTTAAACATAAGTCTTAACTCGTAAGTTAGTTTAGCTAAACGCAATTCCAAAAGTGTTGATAAATTTAAACATCTGTTAAAATGCATTAAACAGTTGCTAAACCACCATTAAATTAGACTTAGACTTGTTCCGTAAGTAGTTTAAGGTGTGTTTATATAAATACATTTGCAAACTTTCGTCATCACAGTTATCTAAATATTTACTGAAAAAGTGTAGAAGAAGCTGCTTCGCTAAATGGCGGAGTTCAAGTTTGATATTAAGAAGGGGGCTCTGATTTTAAGGTGGGAGTAAGCCTTTCAAGTTGAGTTAAAACTCCTCACGCCACCCGTGTTAACATTTACAGAATCTACAGCTGTACTTCTTCTTGAACTCTTCCCATTTCCACATCCATCGAACTTCATTTTGACTATTGGTCTTACGATATTAATTGCAACAAAATGCCGCTGTCGTTTGCTAAATTGTGGAGACATGATTCATCTCCTGTCATGAGTTGTCAAGATTGTACAGGTTTATCTGAAATGACTATCGGTACTTTGATGTACATTCATACACTCTGCGTGTAACCTAGTCAATCAGAACGCAAGAATAAAAAGTACGCGGATTGCAGTGGATCTTAACGATGCACTGCGCTTGTTGCGTTCCATAGCCAATCAGAACGCAAGAATATAAAGTACACGGAGTGCAGTGGATCTTCACAATGCACTGCGCTTGTTGCGTTCCGGTTTGCGTTTCATGCGTGTGAATGTTTCATTGTTTTTATCGGGTGATCATTTATTTAGTTTAGAGAAGTTTGGATTTTGATGGTTATATTAAAGGCCTTATTTCTATTCACAATATTATTTTTCTGTCGTGTATGAATTAGATTAATAAATTTGCATTCCATTATGCTCATAGAATGAGACAAAATCAATGCACTTGCGGTAAATTTTGATAGCTGTCCAATGCACTTGGCCCCTACGGGCCTCGTGAATTGGACGCATCAAAATTGACTGTGTGTGCATTGATTTTGTCTCATTTCACTCACGTATGAAATGCGCATTTATTAATCTATAATCATTGTATCTTCTTGAGCATCACTGCTCAATCTGTGCCCTGTTTAATATTTGAATCCAGAGACATATTAACCAAAACAAAACCGATATGATGTTACAAACTGTGCAGAAAAAAAGGTCATGCCAAAGCAACTTTGTTCGGCATCAAAATTGGATACCTTTACTCAAAATTACTGTAACTATTGAATGCATTGGTCAATTTTAACGAATTAAAATTCTTGTGAAAGCTGCTTTAATTGTCTATGTAGCAGTTATAATTAAAATTGATAAGCATTGACAGATTTCCCTTCGTTGATTACGCATTATTTTGAATCACCCTGTATATGGTTTTTAAATACACCACATTTCAAGAATATCCCAATAGACAACCACATAATTATATAAACAACAGGTTAATTATTTGTATATATATACCCTACATTTATAATATGTGCCCCGTCATATCTAAAGGTACCTTAAGGGTCCTAAAATCAAAATTGATTTTTTGGTCTCATCTGAAAGTTGAAAGTTCAAGCTTTAAAATGAAACATTGCTTTTGGTTATTGGATGTTATAGTTATTGGATCCAAATTGGTAAAAGGAATCAGACTGAATCAGAAAAATATAGTTCTGAGAAAATTGAGTTTAAAGTTTTTGTACTGAGTAAAACTTGAATGAAGGGAGGATTTTCATCTTGGTTTTTAACAAGTTTCTCTTATGTTTTGGATGTTGGAACCTGATTAATACGATAGAACACACTTCAAAAGTAATGTTTCGGATGAAATTAGAAATTTGACCTTAAATGTGATTGTTGACTATGCTCAGCTTCAATGGCCCGTATCTCGTAATATACTATGCCAACCTTAAGGTACCTTTCGATATGATGGGGCACATTTGATGGATAACACATATTTTTTTAAATGCCAACAAACAATATTATGAAGCACATCTGTGATTGCAGTCTCTGCACCATACATACACAAATGAAAATAGCCATGATGCTTATTGCAGTTGATTCAGTAGCATACTTGTGATTGCCAGTCTACAGTCTGCACATATACACAGATAACAGCCATAATGCCCCCGCAGTATAGGGCCGAGCGGACCTATGTCAAACGCAGCACAATGATCTAAAAATAACTCGCGTTGGACTTCGTGCGCGGTGAAAACAATCAATACTTCAATCAATCAATCAATCAATCAATCAATATCAATCAATACAGCCAGGCATCCCTTCATTTTCTTTCTTTTTTAGTGAGAAGGAAATATGTGAAATGATCAGCTGTTTGTAATTTTGTTGTGGTTTGCATACCACACATCTGACATAATTTTAATTTGGAATCGAAATATTTTGAAACTTTGCTAAAATCAATCAAAGTTTCCGCGAGCTGACATTTTCTCTATAGAGTTGAATGGGAAGTCAGCAATTGTTTTCACTGTGATATTTGGACAAACGTCCCGGATGTAAGCAAAATGCCCGGATGTCCGCTCCTGGCTATATAGTCATGATGCTTGCAGTGTACAACCATGACGCTTGCAGTATACAGTGGTAGAAGCATGATAGTGATATGTGTAATGTAAATATCATCATGATGATATATATAAAATCATGGCACCATCCTCCACCCTTTATACCTTGGCTGGGGCATTCTTCGTACGGCCTACATGCTTTAAATGACATTCTTCAATCTGTATATTCCCGGTTGTTTTTCTCCTTTGCGACAAACTTGCATGCATAGCTCGCGGCAACTTGAAATCACTTTCGCTGTCCTCTTCTATCCGTATGTTTCCAGCTGTCTGCCGTCTTTGTAACAAAGTTGCATGTATAAATCGTTTCCATTTCAAACCAGACTCGGTGGCTTTGAGATCAAGTTCTGCTACTGACTGACGCAGTATTAGTTGAGAATCGGGTTTAACTTTAATGCCCTCCGCTTCAAGGCGTAGATGGTATATTTTCTATCAAAGAGCATAAAACCATTCAGATACAGTTTGTCATGTGAGTGCAAGAAAGTCGTATCTGCAATAGCTGCCATTTGTTATAAATTTGGATTGCACACTGTTAAATCTCCAATCTTGGGTCAGTGGTTCTTGAAATGGTTCTTCAGGTGACACCGTCACCTGAAGAACCATTTCAAGAACCACTGACATAAGACAGTGAAATTTTAAGAGATTTTTCACATTCTTGTGACAAGTTGAAAAATAAATATAACTTAGGGCAGCCATTGCAGTTATGACTTTCTTGCACTCGCATGATGAGTTAACACTTTTAACAGTGCTTAACACTCTACATCGGACCTGCCAAAATGACATGTTGCTGTTATAGGCAAAATAAAAATATATTGGACAATGAAAACAAAAATACAGGGTTAAGGTTTGCATTTACAAACAATGGGGCCCTGCACCCTGGGTTTCTGTTTACATTGTCCAATATTTTTTATTTCTCTACATACGAGGGGGTATCAAAAAGTTTTAAATATCACCAAGAAGGGAAGAAGCTGAATCGGTGAACTTTTGTCAGGATGGTCACTCGTCCTTTTGTACATTATGGTGCAAAAATGAAATCAGTGGCATTAATACTTTCCATACAGGTGTCGATAGATGTCAACAACCTGCCTCCACTAACCATATAAACTGCATGGAGAAATTAAAGATATGTGGCAAGATTAAATCCCTGCTTTTGAAGTGTCATAGCCCAGTAATTCTATGAAGACACATCCAAAGTTAATATATTTGATACCATAGTATAGGGTAGGATCTCCTTTTTCCATTGATATCAACAACCTCCCTCCACTAACCACATAAACTGCATGGAGAAATTAAAGATATGTGGCAAGATTAAATCCCTGCTTTTGAAGTGTCATAGCCCAGTAATTCTATGAAGACACATCCAAAGTTAAGATATTTGCTACCATAGTATAGGGTAGGATCTCCTTTTTCCATTGATATCAAATTTATGGAAATTGGTCAAAATATGGCGTCATAAGGCGTAAAAAAAAAATTGATGTGTTGCCAAAACCAAAAATATGCATTCCATATGACATACAGCATAAGAGCAAAAGGGTTAAGGAAAGAATATGTAGAGTTTTTTCTCTCCTTGATCAAAAACATCTTTATTGCATCCTTTGCGATGAAAATTTAAGTACATACAATTCAAGATGTTATTTTAAGAAATTTTAGTACAGGGTTAGTACACTTTTTTCACTTACAAAATTCAAGGACTTTTCCCCTTATCAGCGGTGGCTGGCGGAACGAATGAAATAAATTTGTTTTCGCTTATTTTTGGATAAAAATGATTGCATGGTAAATGCTTTTGACATATTAATTTTTAACATTTCTGACATACAAAAATTCCAGAACTCTTTTTGATAAAGTCAGTTTTTCAAGGCCTTTCAAGGCATGGAAAGTGCAAAAAAAAATTTAAAGACTTTCAAGGACCTGTACTAACCTTGTAGTAGCGAGAGGGAGCAGAAACATTAACACTTTTTGAAAATTTAATTGTGTTAGCAGTTAAACTAATAAACATTGCACTAATTGGTATGAAAACACTACAACGTTTGCTATTTTAATGAAACTAGTTGTGTCTATCAAGTTAGGAATGTATGTACTATTGGCATGTTTAATTTTAATGCTTATAAGTCTGACTGGGAAACTCCTAATAGGCTACTTTAAAACTCAACCGGGGTTGTCTGCCGGTTCTGGCTGGTATTGGGCGGTTGGCTATTCTGGTTGAACCGGTCAGAACCACCGAGAATCGGCAGGCAACCGCTGGTCGAGTTTTGAAATGGCCCCTAAGATCTATGGAATAACAGTTAAAATACTAATAATTTGGAGCTGAGGATTTCTTCTGGCTGTTTTGGTTTATGATGTTAGCAATTGAATGGAACTACCATTTCAAGACGTCAACCAGCAGTTTAGTTTTAGAGACCCACTTAAATATATCAAAAGTAAATATATTTAGGTAAACAGATTTTAGAATTCAATAAAAAATAGTTTTACCTTTGCTCTTCTTATGGCTGCTATTGGACGACGTATCCTATTTAATGTTTCCACAACTCGTAGAAATCCTTCGAGCAAACAAGCTACCTCTTCGGTGGTCTGTTCAGTGAATAGATCACAATGTCCGTTTCCATCTTCAGCAAGCTTCTTAATGACTGTCATCTGGGACGGTAGTAGCAGAAACCGACTGCGCCAATACTTCAATGACTAGAAACAAGGCACAAAAATAATGTAAAATTGAATAAACCATGCACATTAATCAAATTCTTGAAAACTTAACCTTGAACTGGTGCAAAAAAAAACAACCACCGGCTGAAACCACCTGTTGCATGCGAGTGGGAAATGCCTATCGGGTTTTTGAAGTTCTTTTAAGGGCACAGTTAACCCCTCATTTTCAGAAATATTTTACGCTTTGTAACTCAGCAACCGATAAGTAAATCCATATAAAAGTATACATTTCTAGTTGTGGATTTTCATGTAGAAGATGATGGTTAGGTCAGTTTTGGACCAAAATGTATGATTTTGGACCAAGGTCCAAAAAACTCTTGTTCTTGGACCA
>JXSR01S004432.1:21409-34189 GCA_000969725.1 Ophiothrix spiculata
ACCATGAATATCAGGAGAAGAGACTCACCTTGGTTTGTACATAGTGACTAGTATGGTGCTCTGATCATGTCGCAATGTCAGCTTATGGAACATCCGCCCCATACTCAGTATGTACTCGTTATTGCCAGGTCTGCTGACTAGAAATTGTCTGCCCCGCCAGCGGTGAAGTGATGATAATACTGATTCTGGTACAAGGACAAGCTGAAATCCCTAAAGTATGTGAAGAATGTGTTAGGGTGTTAGGCAATTTGAAGTATGTTGCCAATTAAGGCATACACACTCCCTGTCAAAAGTGTTTGCGCACGCTTAAATTTGGACAAAAACCCTAATTATTATATCAAACGACCAAGACTCTTAAAAAATTTTATGTTTTTATGTAGGTGCTATATGTATCCAACATAAATAATCTATGTTTCCTCCGATATTCGATCTTCCATAACCATAAAAATGGCCGATTTCCTGGACCATATGCACATACACCACACACACTTTTTGATATGTACCAATATTATTCAAGGGCTGACAGGTCTGGTGATGATACAAATATGGCCCTTTTTCTTCTTCTTTTTGTTTTTCTACTTTATGGGTTTGGAGTTTTTTCTTCTTTGTTTATCTACTTCTTTTATCCTTCTTTCTTATTTTCAAAACTACAAAAAAGAACTTTTGCAAGCAACACTTAAAACACTAGATTTATATTTACACTATTCCAATGAAGTACAGCTAAACAAATCTCAAACAATCATGACCAAACACCTCAGGAAACATGGCAAACCTCCCTTGCCAGCCATAATAACATTAGGTTAAAAACTACCCTGCTGTCATTCCTTTTTCTATGATAAATTAAATTTATAACTCTTATTGAAATTCACTGTTATACTTAATTCTTTCTGGCTCCCCAGTCATCAAAAATCATAGGGAAGGTAAGATAGGCAGGCAGTAATATAAAACAGGATATTTGATAAGCAAAATAGGAATGAAAACTACCCTGATATATCAGGGTAATTTTAAATTACCCAGATATATCAGGGTAATTTTAAACACATCTGGTATAAAATTATGGCTTGAATATAGGATGAAAACTGCTGGTCATTTTGAGAATAGATACTATGGTAAATTTGAAAGGAAACATAATAGAAAAGAGAAAGAAGAAGAAATAAAATATTTAACTGTCTCCGGCCAAGTCAGCCTCAAATCGAGGCTATACCGATGTAGTTTATTATTCAATGCTCGTTATCACTGTGTAACGGTAAAGAACATTTTCAGGTTATAAGTTTTCCAAAAAATGTGCAGTTATGTATTTATACTCCATTTTTGAATGTGCAAAAGAAAGTATACAGTATGTAAAGCACGCCAATATTCAACTGCGGTGAATGCAATTACTGTTGGGTTCTTTAGATCTATATAAATGTAAAATATAAAATCTGAAATAAATGAAGCAAATGATGAACAGTTCTCGAGATATGGCTGGTTAAAGATTTTTTGCACAAACACTTTTGACAGCGAGTGTATATAGTTCTTACTCTCTTTGTTCAAATATTATGCAAGCTCATATAATAATAATAATGATTATGGAAGGTTCTTATCAAATGATCTCAATATGAGCATGAACAAAGAAAACAAACAAATTACATCTGTGAATCCACGAAAAATGTGAGTTTGAAGGTGCTTTTTGAACTGAAGAAGAGAATGAATGTTATGGAGGCTGTTAGGAAGTGAATTCCAAACAGACTTAAGATTAACACAAGGAGATTTTAATAGTCTTTCAGTAAAAGATCGAAGTGATTGAGCAGGTTCATAAGTGCAGAGCGTAGCAGTTTGGTAAGATGGTAAAGTACTTTCAAAGTGCTGGAAAGTAAGAACAGCTAACTTATACTGAATTTGGTATTCTAAAGGCAGCCAGTGAAGCTCATGTATGACAGGGGTGATATGATCATACTTCCTCTTTTTCATGATTAAGTGAGCCATACAATTTTGTTTTCTTTGAAGTATGTTAAGTGGTGATGCCAGTCAAGGACGAATTACAGAAATCAAGACGTGATGTCACTATAGAATTGATTAGACAAGATGTAGCTCTATCAGACAGATAAAATCGAATAGAGCCAATACGTCTTGAAGACAGAAATGACGAACAACAAACATTACTGATGTGACTGGACATGGATAGCGTTTGATTCAATTATTGTCAAAATTAGATGCTGCTGCAATTGTATAAGAACCACTCTTTCAAGAAGTTTTGAGTTAAAATGGGAGGTTGAATACTGGTCTAAAATTATTAAAGTCAAGTCCATGTTTCTTCAGGAGATGAAATACTACAGTCTCTTTAACTTTAGAGGGAACAGTACCTGACAGAAGGGACTCATTGACAATGCGAGTCATCAGAGGAACCATACCCTCGGCACATTGCTTGATAAGCTCAGTCGGAAATGAGTCCAAGATGCAACTGTTATTGGACATTTTTTTCATAAGAACATATGCTTGAGGAGAAACACACAGGAGAAACACACATACAGATTTCCGATTTCTGAAATTGACTAAACCGAGGGTGGAACAGTCACGAGGTAGAATACTCTTTATAATACCAACTGAAATAACATGTACAGGTATGACTACACTGTACATGGGATCGACAGCTTAACATCAACCTCTCAAGGATGATGATCTGTCACTGATGTAATATTTACCAATCTCTTAATACTTATATCTAACCAAATGCACTAAACAAGTCAATCTTCCACTCTTCCAATTAAGAGCCCCTGTGTCAAACCCGGGTCTTGATGCATGCAAGGCAAGATGGCTAACCACTACACTATGGCGCTCTCCTATGTGGTGTATCTTTATTCCACAACAATCTTTGAAAAGCCATAATTTCACTATTGGGTGTTGACTGATGTTCATTACGGTGCCTTTTTAATCCTTGCAACAAGATCTCTGCAAACATGCAAAAAGTGAAAATGACCAGAGGCTGCATTCACTTCTCTTTTGTGGTAGAAGGTCATATTCTATAGTAATTGATCACATCCTGCTTGTATCAATCCTGGGTATCCTACTTAATTGTTAAACATAAAACATAAACGTTTTATTCTCTCCACAATTGCAATAAAACATGTGTTAACATCAAGAAATATATAACTGAAATAACAATATGGAGGACTGAAAAATAAGTCAAACATACCTGTGAGATTTGGTACATCTAAATGACCCTAACACAAAGTTTTTAAAGTCGTACCAGGGCTGTGAAACTCATATTCCAAGCCAATGGAAGAAAGTGGCACCATCCACGCTCGGGTGAACACGAGAACAGTTTTTAGAGGCGTGGCTTTGATGTATACTCACCAATCATATTTGAGAGGGAATGACGTAAACAGGATTGATTGACAGATATAACAATAGAATGTAACAAAGAAAATTAGCATATTAATGTCCCTCATGAGTATAGGACCGATTTGCTACAATAATCAGCTGATTATTGTAGTAAATCACCCTATCTGGGTCGCGGTACTTTTCAATAGGTAAGTTTCAATTCCCGATTCTATCTCTATTCCCAGGTCGTACAAACACCTTAGTTTGGTAAGGCGCTGGAGCACATTTTGGCCATAACTTTGTGTGGCTGACCACAACCAGGCCACAGCTTTAAATTGCAAAGATGGCCACCATAGGTTTGATTATACAACTCTTGATAATTTCAAAACATGTAGTAAATGTTTTACAATATCCTTGAAGTGCATAATCAGGCCTACAGCAGCCATCTTGGAAATTCAAAGTTGTGGCCTGGTTGCGACTGGCTGCACAAAGTTGTGGCCCAATTGTGCTCCAATGCCTAAAAACTCCTTTATCTTTAAAATATCGGATCAAAATCATTATAACTATAAATTTGAGTTACCTGACAAAGTCTCTGTGAGAGCAGTTCATGGAACGTTCCCTCCACCGTCTGCCTTTGATTACCGCGGGCTTCCTCATCTGGCAGCAACTCATAGAATGATTCCACAAACTCTTGGTCCAGATGATGATTGTCAGGAAAATAGTCTGTGCTCATAGGGAAGCACGCCGTAGCAGTCAGCGACTTCCAATCCACACCTATGGTAAAAGATCAGGCCAAAAAAAATAAATTGTTTGTTTGCCCTCCGGTGGAAAAATTAAAATTTTGGGTCGGTCGGTCGGTTGATCTTTTATTTTTTCTCATCACTTATATTTTAAAGAATGATGTCATTCCATGGATTTTATCGTGAATACCAAGCAATGCAGGGCTTAATCAAAGATTGTGGGTCATCATTTAGAGGTAATATGCATTTTATACTACTAAATGTGACTTTACACTGCTAAATTTTACGTTTTACATCCGAAATATTGAGTTTTCATACTAGTATTTTACATATTTGAAGAAAAAAAAAAAAAACTAAAATCGGGACCCAAATTTTTGGCATTTTTAGGGTCGGTCGTGGAGGGCAAACAAACATATTTTTTCTAGGCCTCATTTCAGACCTGTGTTACATTGGATATGATCCCGGAAGAGATCAATACTTATTAATACCTAGACTGCCCTTCTTGAAGCTCCTTATAAAAGGGGCAGATTATGCCTAAAAATTGTATGATTGGCATAACTCAGTCAACACTACAAAAAAATCCCCGTCTCTATTTGTTTGTTTTTTCACTTTTAAAAAAATCATCCTTTTTTTACTTTTCAGAAAAACAAAATCATACTTATTACATTTCAAATATATAAAGATCCACTCAAAACACACAATTCTATTTTTTTATTCAACATCATGTCTATATATGCCAAAAATGTTAACAAAATACGCTATTACGTATTAGTTTTGCTAAATTAAAACGTGTTGTTTGGGCCTCTTCAGTGACAAGAACTTAACATGAAAATTGCGGTAACAACCAATCACATCCAACTGAATGAATTGCAGTGGGACGTGCATGGCGCAGACTACTTGACAACACGCATTAATGATTATAAACCCAGCAAAACGGGGAGCTTATTTGGAAGATTGACTTTCTGTAGCTAAATTGTTCTTTACCTGTTTGTAAAAATGGTGACCATTCCTGTTCTCCAGTCATACCCCATACCCATGATGTTCTGCTCTCCAAAGGTCGGTGACCTCTTCCGTCCTGTGGGCTAGCACTCCTTCCAAGAATACTGTTATTACCTATAAAATTACATACAAAAATAAGAAAGTAAATTTTACAAGGAACATTTAAAGCCATTTTTATTCCGACACAAGGATCACATTGGTGGCATTCCGATTTTTGCTAATGATGCTTGCGCGTCTTGTGGTAATGTGTGAATACCGAAAGCTCTCACTCACCCATTCGGGAAAATAAATATTTGAGCAATCCTTGCACTCAAAGTTGACTTTGGTTGGACTCGATCAAATACCCCAAGATGAGCCCCATGGCTGCATGATGACGTCATTATACTTGGCAGTATAAGTACTCTGGTATCTCCCCTTCTATATTCATCCCAATTTGGTGAGTCAATTTATTAGGCTGAAAATCATTAAAATTCAGTCATGCAAATTGGAGAGGATGATAGTTTGACACTGTTAGCATGAAAATATCACAGAGGTTGCGAGTTTGGAGCAAAAAAGGGCCATCTGCTGCTCTCTCTTTTCTTGGCTGGTCACTTGCCCTATGGAGCTTTGCTATTGCCTAAGATAGTAGTGGGCTCAAACTGGCCTCTAGAGGGCTCACTTATTTTACCAAAAAATGTGGCCAGGAGTGTATTGAGGCACATTGCCTCAATACCTATCTTCCGTCCTCTGTACATATCTACCATCTCGTACACTCAGATCATCTGCTGAAAAACTCCTCAAAACTCCACGGGTTAACTTAAAAACTGCCGGTGAACGTTCGTTCCACTATGCTGCGCCTTCTGTATGGAACTCGCTTCCAAACAGAATTCGTAGCAACCCAACACTTCCTGTTTTAAAACGCCATCTCAAAACCCACCTGTTCGGTCTGGCTTTCCCTGAATGTTAGTGTTGTATTCTCGTATTGTTTGGCGCTCTGAGTTCTACGGAAGATTTTGCGCCCTAAAAGCACCCTTTATTATTATTATTATTATTCCAATGAGGAATTCAGAAAAGAAAGATTTCTAATCCCTCAATGTGAATGGTTTTCAGTAAAAGCTTTAGGTCTCTATAATCCTTGATACATAACATATCAGATAGCAACAGCCAAATTTCATGAAATGGTAGAGCTTTTTTGTAAAATGCTCCTTCGTGGTTACATTATGGGTCTTGACACATAGAACAGTACACAGTCAATAACAACTAACAACACTAGGGTCACAAATCACAATTTTTGGCCAAATTTAAGGATATTTCAGGACCCGTTTTTCACCCACAACCCACAACTTCCATCATTTCTTCGCAGTTTCAGATGGTTGACCCCTCATTTTGAAGGGAAATAAAATATTTTTCTCTCTATAACATCATTTTGTTGAAAAAAAATAATTTTTTTATGAACATGCCTCCAAGGCAAGCAAACTCAAAAGTGACAACAAATGTACATCGATCACCTTCAGCCATCGCTAAATGTGAATATAATGCACAACAACAGTCTGTGAGTGACAGGATGTGGTAATGAGATTCTTTACAAGTCGGATATTCTGCAAAAATCACACAATCACCGGTGTGTCACATATGTTCTAAGATTGCTCACATGCTCATATTGTCATGACAATCAAAATATGCTAACCATCCAACTGGCGAGATTGTCTAGAGTTGGTCTACCTTTTTGATTCATGTGGTGGTAGGAGGGATAAGGGAACATTTTACATGTTCACATTGTCATCACAATCAAAAAATGCTAACCATCCAACTAGCGAGATTGACTAGAGTCAGTCTGGCTTTGTGGCGATAGGAGGGATAAGGGAACACTCCATGCCCTCTTGAAACTATTGTGTTTGTAGTGGAAAGGAAGGGTAAAAAATTGAGTCTTTGACATTTCACTCACAAACCAATGTCAACTTCTGTGCCACACCATTCATGAGTTGGTACTAAGGCAACTATGTGTTATTTTTTCATTTTTTGTTCCTTTAACTTTTGATTTTAGATTGGTGATTTTTTAAGACATTAGTGTTACAGATTTTGAACATGGGACTACATCTCATACAAACAAAATCCATTGATTGACCTTTAGATCTGTAGGAGTGATGTCATAATCAGATTACCATAGAAACTCATGAATGACAAGTCTTGTTCTGCTCCTAACCATGGCACCCCACAACCAACAGGTCTGATTCACTAAGTACAAGGTAAAATGTAACTTGCATTCATCATAAATAAGCAGTGATAATAGTTTGTAGTAATTTCTTAGCCAAAACATGATGAAGCAAAACAAAACATGGACAAATATGTCATATATATTTAGTTTCTACAGTAATTGTATTGCCTTACTTAGATCTTATCAAGATCCCTCAACTAACCCTTAGGCCCCCCAAAAAATTGTTTGGTTGCCCTCCACAGCTTTTTTCAGAGAGGGTCGTTCGTTCATTTTTTTTTTTTTTTTAAATTCAATACTCCACGGACCGCTAGGTCGATCGGTCGCTTCAGCCTTCACGACTTCCCCCGCGACATCCAAATCAAACAATCAAATACTTCTTGTAGTGATTTGGGACATCCTAAACATTTTGAAGGTTGAATATCGAAAAAAGCAAAAATATAACATTGGTTTTTTTTTGTAGTTTTCAGTTAAGTTTTTCATATTTTTGAGGGAAAAAAATTCAATAAAAAATAGTTTGGGTCGGGCTGAAAAATAGGGTCGGTCGGTGGAGGGCAACCAAACAATTTTTTTTTGGCCTTACTAGGACCAACTTTTTTTCCATTGATCAATGTCCCTTCTGTTTAGTAAATGCTCTGACTAATATAAATCCAGTGACCAAATAAATCTAGTGACTAAGAAGTGAGGCTGTGGCGTGCAGCGCCATAACCATGACGTTGAAGCTTATCCAGCTACATGGTTAGTGGATTTTGCTCAGTGTTTGGCAAATTGTATTATCAGTCAGAGCTATTACGTACGGTACTTACTTTGATCATGGTGCAAACTGAAGTTACTCGGTCTAAGAAAGGCGCCCATAGAAGACCTATTCCCTCCAGAACCATCGCTTGCCAAACTTGATGTGCTCGCTGATGGTCGCATGGCCAAGGCACCCATTGGATGGGAGAAGTGATCAGGACTAAAGGCGCCCTCTGTTGGTCCACTTGCTTGGTCTTCATCAATAGAGTTGTCTAGGTTACTACGTCTGTTGCGATGATGAAATTGAACAATCTCTCCCGTTGGGCCTGAAAGAAAGAATGAAAGGCTGATATGCCAAAAGCAACCTAAAAGTCTCTAAAGCTGGTTTCAGACTATACGACAGGCAAAAAATTTAAAGTGCGCAAACTCGACCTTGTCGCATCAGAAAATGTTTGCGGCAAGCACGACAAGCCGATATATCGATTACCCTGTCGTGATGGTCGCAACGACACGATATTTTGAGTTGGAATAAATTCAACTTTTCTTGCGACAGACCATTGCGGCAATATGCAAATGTGTCGTGCTACAGTACGACAACTCAAAATTGCAAATGTTGGTCGTGTGTCGCAACGTTGTGTGCCGCAACGACAGCTAGTCTGAAACCACCTTAATGCAGATATGCCAACCAGTACAATTTTGCCATATTTTGTGCGATTATTTGTCTAAAATATGGTTGTCTTCTACTTCTACGCTTATTCTCATCAAAGCCTGTTCAGCATCAAGATGAGCTCTCTGGTCCTAGATGTTGTACAGATTATTGACATAAAATACGATTTTAACCATAAATCAAAGAAGCCATTTTCTTGCTTTAAGCCTTTAAAAAAGAGAAATAGAAATTTGTTCTTTTTGTTCAAATTTTGGGATAAGTCTGACGGGTTATAAGTTGTATATACCTATCAACTAATATCACATGCAAATATGACTCCTATTTTTAAGAGAAAATATTTAATTTTTGGAAATATCGGATATTTTCAAACTGGAAAAAGTCGCCGATGCGAAGATGCCTAAAATTATCACTGATACAGACACTGTTAATTTCACTATTGAAGTGATAAGCTTGCTTCTGTAAAAGAGATTTTTTCCAATGAAACATCAGAACATTGAGAGATTACAAAGTGCTTTTGCGAGTTAGAGAGAATTAAAGAAAATATTATTTGATATTATTTTGAAGGCAATACACATTAACCTAGCAATTTTAAATTTTCATAAATGGGGGTGGGTGTCATGGTGATGGGGGTTGTTGTCAAAAAGTTCAAATCTTTTAAAAATTATCAAAATTACGTACCTCATAATATATGATGAAGTAAGAGATTTCGGCATTACGGTAATAGGTCGGTAGAATTTCAAAATGTACTTTTTTTTGTAATTATATAGCGAAACCCAAAATAAAAAAACATTTTCTGGATCATATTTTCAAATTAATTCAAAATGGGAAGTTACTGTTTCTTTCTTAATTCAAAATGGAAAGTTACTGTTTCTTTCTTTTTTTTCAACCACTGTAAGTGTTCTAGGGGATGTAAATATACCTATGAGCACCCATTGGGCCCCCTGCATATACAAGTACATTTTACACATATACAAGTACGTTTTACACAAATAAATAGTAGCTATAGGAGACTCAGTCACACAGACTCTGTTCATCATTAAACCGGGCCAAGGCGTTTAGAGGCGAGGCTCCGGTTGCTTTGCTCCTTACGTTCGCTGCTGAAACTTGTGATCATAGTATATACAAGCATGCATTTGAAAAACACAATTTTTCTTGAGAAAACACAGTTTTTGATGCTCAAGAAGAGAGTTTTGTGATCCAGCAGGTTGGCATGTCTGCCAAGTACCCCCTCCAATAAAAAAAAAAAAGAAAAAGAAGAAAAGCCTGTTTAACAATACCAACCGTGCGGAAATGTGTGTGTCCATCTCCTACGGCTGGATGTCAACCGAACCATTTGAGAGGAGGCTGCAAACGGATTGATGAGCGCCCTCTTCACGTGATGTTGGCGAGGACTGGTAGATGCGCAGTCGTGTACAGCGCCAGCACTGCCCACTGTCACTGGCTGATTATTCAGTTTACTGTCGTCATCAGCGCAAGCTGTATCTAGGCTGTGGCTCAGTGTTTCTAATATTAGAAATACAGGACATTTAATATCAATCAATACATCGATTAACCAATCATCACTAAATCAACAATCAAGTCAATCAATCAATCAAGAAGTCAGTTTCATGCATTTGCAATCATAAAGACAACTGAAAATCAAGATACATACAGAACAAAAATGGATTATTGTTCTTAAAAATAGAAACAAAATGTAACAATGTAATATATGCACTTTTCAGTAGATTGAGAACAACAGTAATTAAAATCTCAATCTACAAATCATAATATAATTTTTAAAATAATGTTGTTTGTAGTGCTACTTTCTTATTATTGGAGAGATATTAAAAATTCTGAAATTTTGTCAATAGATGTCTAGTTTTCTAAAACCTCCACCTACATATATATTTATATTAGTAATCAAGCAGATATTCAACCTTTGATATAGAATCCATTGCATACCAATTCTTTGTATAATAATCTGAAGGCAATGCTAAAATCAACACATTTAAATAAATAAAAAATAAATACTGGGGATTTATAGTGCGCTATGCCTCCCAGATTTGTAATTCCACTCGGCCTCTGCACACTTGTGGCCCAAGTAAGCTCCATTCCACACCAAGCATCATTTCAGGTTCTGCGGCAACCTCTAGGGGCGCTGAACCTTGATCAGCCCACATTCGCACCATCGCTGCCCGGATCAGCTCCCCAAGTTTTGTATGGGTTTCCACGAGACAATTAGCAGTTAGTTCCTTGTCCAAGGGAATTTCAAGCACACTCAACTTTTGGCACTCAGCGGGGTTCGAACTTGGGACCTTTTGCACCGCAAGCGAGCGCCTTACCAATTTGAGCTAACTTGACATTTTGGGCTGGCCTAGTATCGTCCACATGTCGCAAAGACTTGAACAATTTGTTAACCACACATCTCTTTACACAATCATGATTATGTTGCGTTGGTGTAAATTTCTTTATAAAACCTCTATAAATAATTTACGATGAATTGTACAATACAAAGGGTCTTTGTAACTCGTATGTGAAATCCAATTCTTTTGTGGCTACAGTCATTGTAGTTATATGAAGTGATTACATTTAAAGTGAAATCATGATGTATATTTTTATATTTTCTGACGTATGGCCTATGGCCAGTTACAAATAAGGACAATGCTGCAGCAAAAGAGCCTCTACTGGCCACAAAGTGGTCATTCTAAATTTAAAAAAAGATAAAAAATCATGCATGCTTATACAGAAACACTTTAAATATCAGTGTTATACAATACACAGCAATATACGCTAGTAGTAATTTTATTTTCTTCAGTTAAACTGAAGAAAATAAACTCTTATCTGGCACAAATATGTGATGACTCACACCGAAAAGGGGGACTTTGCGACAGAAAACTTTTCAAGATACAGGTGAAAATAGGCAGCAAAAAATAAAGCAAATAATAAGAATTTCCAGCAGATTTTCTGTTGTAAAATTTGATCGCCTTGATCAATTTCAACAAGTAAGGTGTCATTTTAAAGCTTGAAAAATGCTGCGACAGATGAAATGAAAAAATCAAAATTGATATCATCTTCAAAGTCCCCCCTTTCGGTGTGAGTCATCACATATAATGTTAAATGGGAAAGAAATACATACTACATGCATGGACATTAGGGGTTTGGGAAAGCAAATAGGTGATGACTCACCCCGAAAAGAGGGCCTTTGCGACAGAACACATTTCGAGAAACTGATGAAAATAGGCAGCAAAAAATAAAGAAAATAATAATTTCCAGCAGATTTTCTGTTGCAAAATTTGATCGCCTTGATCAATTTCAACAAGTAAAGTGTTATTTTAAAGCTTGGAAAATGCTGTAACAGATGAAATGATAAAATCAAAATTGAAATCATCTTCAAAGTCCCCCCTTTTGGGGTGAGCCATCACATATATGCAATCAATCCCACTGAACATGCTCCCCAGTTACTCACAGCTGTAATGTATTCAAGGAGGGGTGGGGCAGTCAAGTGTAACGTTGCAGGCATAGTGTGACCACACACAAAAAAAGGTGAATTAGGGTTGTTTTTGAGGATTGAAGGGGAAATCAGGTGATACCATTTAGGGTGTCAAAACAGCCATTTTCAAGAAATAGGGTGCTTTTTCAAACACTAATGTAAAAAAAGGTATTGGTAAAATCCCCATTTAGGGTGTGAATAGGGGAAAAAGGGTATATTTAGGCTTCAGAATAAATCACCCTTTAGGGGGTGTTTTGAAAAACTGTGGTCATGCTATGCCTGCAACATTATACTTAACTGCCCCCTGGGTAATGTATAGACTTAAGGAAATATATAAATACATGCATGGAACAGATTTTGAGAGAAAATGAGTGCAAATGCAAGCAAACATCAGTTTCCATCCAATAACATGTCATGTGAGTGTCTTATCTGCAATGGCTGCCAATGTTATATTTATTTAACAACTTATAACTAGAATGCAAAAAATCTCTCCAAATTTCTCTTCTATACGTCAGTAACTCTTGAAATGGTGTAAAGCCATTTCTAGAGCCACTGACCTAAGACTGGAACATGATCGTGTGATTATCTAAGATGTGGTGCTGGACCACAAGTTGTGATCAAATGATTCTGTGATAATCTAAGATGTGGTGCTGGACCACAAGTTGTGATCAAATGATTC
>JXSR01S004433.1:5357-19002 GCA_000969725.1 Ophiothrix spiculata
TAAAAATCAACATCACCATCGTGTTCCTTGTGAAAATTCCTTTCTGGAAATGTATACTTTTATTAACTTTAAGCACTTTGTTCAAAAGTTATGGTACAAAATAAATTTGCAAAAATGCAACAATGAGTGATGTGCTTTCACCCCTTAAATCTGCATCATATTGCAGGATTGCCAACAATACTCTATAAACATTGAAGTATGCAACAAGAAATCAGACTCTGTTACAAGATCCAAAGCATATCCCTTGTATTCAACATTGTGAACTGGTGGTTTTGTATGATTAGGAGTGATCATTGATTAAGGCCAAATTACTGCGTATTAATATATTTTTACATGAATTTGTCATAATTTTGGTATTATTTTGGGCTAATTTTTGTGATAACACATGGACAAACATTGTAAATAAATTCATTTAAATATTCAGCAAGATTTGGTACCTTGTTATGATTTGAGAAATATGGACTAATTTACTTCCCCGTTTGGTCATATTTGTTTTTGTGAGTTAATTGGCTGCTTGTTGCATACTTCAAGATTTACAGAGTACAGAGTGGTGCAAAAATGAAAGATCAAGGCAGTGCAGCAAACATCTATTATGGACATAAAAACAGATGTAATTTTGATACAATACTGATCAAAAACATGTAAGAGGATTTTTTGTAGTATGTGTTGAAATGAAACAAACAATGCCATAAAACAAACAAATCTGATTTGCTAAAAAGATGACAACATTTAAGTTGCATTTATCATAAATCAATAGTGATACAAATTTGTCACTATTTCTCAACCAAATAAACATGATGAAGCAGTACAGAAATCTGAAAAACGTACCATATAGTTCAATTACAATTTTGAATTCAAGTTTAGTAAACCTTCAAGGGATCACTTGAAAACTCAACCGGCAGTCAAAACCGGCGGTTGACCGCCTGGAACTGCTGGTTTTGGCTGTAGCTATTGTTCTGAGCAATTATCATTATGACAACCACTCAGAACCGGCGAAGCCGTTCCTAATCATATGATAATCTGTAAAGGTTGTTTTTGTCAGATTTTGTAATCTTATTTTGCTTGTATACAATTTGCACTTTTGTCACCTTTTGATGCTCAATGAATGAAACAAACACATAACAAGAATCACCTTTACATGTACAAGAAAAAAACCTAATCTAAGTGAAAATGAATGTATCTAAAGTCTATAATTTGATTACCATTTTGACTATTCAGGCCTTACTCACATAGAAATCTAGAAGTATGGTACAGTGGAACCTCTTTGACAAAATATCTGTAGGGCCACACACTTAAGTTTGTTTTATCAGGACTTGTGTGTTATCCATTATTAATTACATACAAATTCAGTGCCAGGGACTTGAACATTTAGTTTGTGTTATCAGGGTTTTGGGGTTATGAGATTTTGTGTTAAAGAGGTTCCACTGTATACTGTATATGGTATATCCTATATGCTCCCAGGGTAGGCATTCATATTTTTAGTGACAGGGATAATCCCGGTCAATTTCAAATATGAGCGACTCTCCTGCAAGCGTTCAGGGAATATGTATACCGCATATTTTTATGTGATTAAGGCCTTAAAGAATCAGCCGCCTTAAATTTGAAAAATAAGCCTCTTAGGCGACAAAAAACACCCCTCCCTTGTTTTCCGGGAGGGGGGGGGGGGTACCTTTCAAGTAGGGTCAGTCGGCCATTTTTTTTTCCATTTTTTTTTTATTTTGCTCCAAATTACCCAAAAAAATCAGAAAAAATGGGAGAAAAGACATTTCCACAAAAAAATTTAGCCACAACTTTAAAAATTTGAACAAAAAAACGGCAGATTTTACAAGATTTTGGCAAAACTAAAAAAAAAATATTCAAATTTAGAGTTGGTCGGGCCCATAAAACAGGTGGTTTTTTTTACATTGCCTAATCTGTCAAGCATGCACTATTTCTGAGCATGCCACATTTCATATTCACTACTATTATTAAAATATTAAAATTTCCTACAAGTCATGAAATTTTGAACACAACAAATGCATGGATTAAACAGGCATGTGACTTTGCGTAATACAAAGGACTCTCTTTTTACTTGATCGCCATGTCAAACAACCAATACGCATTTTTGTTATTGACCCATAGTCGCAAACGCTCTTGTAATATACACCCCGCAGATTTGATTTTTTGGAAAATTTAATAATTTCACTTATAGTAATCCATTTTCACATATTCCTACAGCTCATTATCCACCATTACTGGGGCCATTCAATTGATGCTATCAAAATTGGTGCAAATTGAGCACAAATTTTAAATCAAATTTTGTTGTGCATGCAGCATATATGAATTATGTCATGCATCAAATTGTATTTGATTTGTAATTTGAGTTAATAGTGCACAAATTTGGGTTGTATCAATTGGATGGTCATCAGAGATTGTGAAAAAAATGTGTGAAAATTTGTGCACAGCACTAATGATGTTAAAAATCAACAAGGTGGATACACTTCCCAACACCAGTGTGGGCTTAGATGACACGTGTACTTTTATTACAAAACTGAACATGTAATTAACTTAACTCAATTACATTATTACTGGTATTGAGAA
Source organism: Ophiothrix spiculata (assembly GCA_000969725.1). Classification (NCBI taxonomy): domain Eukaryota; kingdom Metazoa; phylum Echinodermata; class Ophiuroidea; order Amphilepidida; family Ophiotrichidae; genus Ophiothrix; species Ophiothrix spiculata. The sequence goes on from JXSR01S004433.1 coordinate 7,938, forward strand.
ATTTTAGAACTATCTATCTCTTAAAGGAGCTTAGTCTGGTTTTCAAACTTTTGTTTTCAGTGTTATATGAAAGATGACCACTAAAGAGGTTTAAGTTTCAAATTTAAGCTTTCAGCTGGATCGGTCATACCGTTTCAATTTTATGAGCAATTTTGTATTTTAGAGCCGTCTATACATAAGTATGTAAAATTAATTATGGCTACCATAATTAGACACATTTTCATTAACTCAAAAACGGAACATAACTAAGTCGTGTGAATGGGTTATATTGGAAAAATATGAGCAATATTTTGGTACCAAAATCTCCAAACGTTTGAAAAAAATTGAAGTAATTGGACCATGCTCCTTTAAGAGTCATCCCAGTGCTAATATAATTATGGACAGATAATTTATTAAAATATCCATGTTTAATCAAAATATTCAGACCTACATGTATGGATGCAACATGATTTGTAGTCCATCTAGATGGCCTTAACAAGCGAGCGTAATCGCATGTGAGGGCCATCTTTATAGATTGACTACATGATTTGTTGTTTAAATATTACACATACAGTGACATAAAATAAAAAGAAGTGAAGCAGAACTTACTCTGGCAAAGTCGAAGTGTGGTTCATAATGTCCTCCAATACCGTAATTTACAACCTGTAAAGCACAAATATTTGAGCATTATTAAAATACTAAGATGATGGAAAAATAACAAAACCATCAAGGTCCATATGCACAAGTTCAGACCAAGATTTGCCCATTTGAAACTTATCAATGCAGATAAAGGATTTCACTTTAATCAGCTCTATAAATATTTCAAGCTATTTTGCACATATTGGTCTATAAACACAATCGGAATCACTGTGGTAATCACTTTTGAGGAAAGTTCTGCTAACAATTTAAATTATGACAGATTTTGTGTGATACATTTGTTAGATAAAATTAAGATACAAATCAAAATGTTTAAAAACCTGATCTTTTGACATACGTTTTTATATTCTAAAAAGTAAACAGTTTAATATAAGCACATTTTAAAGGTGCATTGGACAGAATTTCAAAATTTTACTTTTGGAAAATTTACACTTATAAATATGTCAAAAAACAACAGTTAATTACAAAATATTGGAAAATTTTGATCAAAATTTTTAGAAAAGTCAAACATTTGAATTATTTTTTGTTTGTTGATCTTGGGTATGAGGCTATTCTCTAAATATATGTATTGATGCTATTTATCAAGAAAAGAGGTAAAGATTTGTTTGTAAAACATCCGAAAACATCTGTTTCACATCATAGATTGCTGATAAATCAAAAGAAATTTGGAGTTTGCATTAGATCTCCTGAAAAAGCCAATTTCAAAAATTCAACTCTAGAGGGCATTATTTATTGTTGCCGACAACGATAATTAAAAATAAAAGAATATATAAATATTTTGATATAATAGGGTTTGAATTTAACAATGAAACTTTGCATGTTGTCTTAATTACTGCTAATACTTCAAATAATGCAAAAATATCAAAATGCTTGGGAAAAAGTTTGGGGATGATGCTGAACTTGTCCAATGCCCCTTTAACTAATCAATTGAGAAGAATGTACAAGGTATATGATAGAGTACACATAGTATAAATAATTTCAGATTTTGTCATTTCAATGTCATACAGTCCCGAGCACACACATGTACACAAGCAGAAACTCGTCTTGCCATGGCAATAATTTTTTACCATGCCATCTCCACATATTTTGTATAGGGCAACTCCAAGTATTTTGACGCCATTGCAAATGTTTTTGGCCAGACATGTACTACGGTATTAACTAGTTATCTTACATGCAGAACATGATGTGGTCTGCATTAAATGAATATTACATTATCATCTAGAGTATGTAAGTGATAAAATTGTTCTTTTAAGCAAACAAATAAGAATTTACATATTTTGTACATGAAACGAATATCGTCTGCTATTTGTTGAGAGTATGAGTAAAATAGTTTCCCTTGGTGATCTCCATACCTTGACTAGTCCCTCAGCTTATCTTTAGGTAAAGTCATAGTTCTTATATCTCCTCAAGGAAATTAATTTTAATTAAAGCCTCAATATTTGTATATTTCTTATAATCTTCAAAGAGTTCTTAACTTAATGGTATGCATAACTTAAGGTGGATCGAAAGGATGTTTCTGGAAATTAAAACTGATTTCAGAGGTACTTGATTACATTGAACAAGTAAAGCTTAATTTACACTGAACCAAATTGTTTTTTTTTTAAAGGAAATTGGACATACGGTTGTCAAGATATGCATGATTTTAGTTATAATATGACAAAATGTTTAACCAATGTCTCACGACTTACTTGTTTTAGCTGTGGTGGCCTGCGTCCGGCATCCACCGAACTTCAATGCCTACTGATGGAATTTAGTTTCCCGGGATTCTGGGTCATCTGATTTTAGTTTCTTTGTTTTCTATCATTTTTGCCGATATATTGATAAAGTTAATGAGCAACATTGGCAATATGTGCTCATAAAATTCATATTTGCCATTTACCAATATCTTATGAATAAACCTTCATACTATTTTTATTTTACATAATTTTAACTTGAAACTTTGACAATGTGTTTCTTTGGCCTAAAACATTAACATATGATTTACCCGCCCATCTAATTTGCATATTTGCATAATTAATGAGCATTATACAAAAAGCTAATTAATTATGCAAATATGCAAATTAGATGGACGGGTAAATCATACATTAAAGTTTTAGGTCATAGAAACACATTGGCAAAGTTTCAAGGTAAAAGTAGTATGAAGGTTTATTCATAAAATATTGGCAAAAATTAATATTAATGAGCATATTTTGCCAGTTTTCCTCATTAATTTCATCAATATATTGGCAAAAACAATAGAATAAAAAGAAACTTTAAACATAAATATCCAAAAAACCGTTTGTCTGATTTGGCTCAAATTTTGGAATTAGGATTTTTTTGCTTAGCTCTCTGCAACAGGCCTACTTTTATCTCAGTCAGAGCAACTTCATTTTGCCTTTAATACCACCTTAAGTAGAAAGACAATTTTGTTGTTTGTCGAAAACAACCTTGAGAGCTCCTGTTATTCTTCATCTGTTCCCAAAACTCTCCTGTAACTTTTCACTTGTATCCCTAACCTACTTGTAATTCTTCACCTGTACTCCCTAACTCACCTGTAATTCTTCAGCTGTCGTGAGGTCCAACTTTGTGATTGCAGACACCCTATTACGTATTCTTGCAATAATGTCATGTTCGTCTTCCTTAAGCCAAGCACTTTTACTGATTCTATAGTCTGCATACTCAAGATTTCCTGTCACTGAATTCTGAATGGTGGCCCTATTTAGCTGCGGTAGAGCAATATAGCATCATGGGATCAGTTAATATGCCCCTATGTGTAATGCACCCCATCACCAATACAATTAGTAGAGAGTTGGTAGGTATCCCTTGATGCATTTGGGCGATATACAGATAATTATGTTAAACACAATATGCATATGGATATGAATATGGATATACAATGTATCTGGCATGATGAAAAATGATTTTATTGGGTTGCTTAAAGGTGATGAGGATATTGGTTAAGACCTAAAGTTGCATTTTTTAATTAACAAAATCTGCATACTATGAAACTGGAACTTATAGGGTTTGTCTAAATTGCCTGATATTTTAACTTCTATGGCAAAAAATTATTGTAACCTGGCAGAAAATCATGATAATTGTAACTAGTTTTGATATATTTATTAAATAGAGGAGAATTGTGGCAATCTGTCAATTGAAACCAAAACCAAATTCATATGGGATTGGTTTGGACAATTTAGGGAATTTGGGGAGGGTTGGGGTGGATTGCCATTTCTTCCCTTATTAGACATTGTTACAAAATTACAAAAACAGCATGGTTACACAAAGGTTAAAATGGAAGAACAAGGCTCATATATTATCAATTGCTATAAATACATAAAGCAAACCATAGGGGCTTGTGGCTAATGCATTGCTATATAGGGTCTATGTTTGTATCATTGCAGTTTCTGTAATACCTGCTGAAATGACAATCAAATGACAAAAAATGATGTGTTTCAAAGATCACTGGAACTCCTTAAAGACCAGTTGAAATTGCAAAAAATGTAGGTGGCCAAAGGAATTTTTATAGGGGAATACAGATACGCTGCCATCTTGTGTCGCTCATGGAGCAGAGTTATTGTACTTCCAGATATGTAGGTGGCCAAAGGAATTTTTATAGGGGAATACAGATACGCTGCCATCTTGTGTCGCTCATGGAGCAGAGTTATTGTACTTCCAGATATATTCGGAGTTTAGCCCGATATCCCGGCAGATTGCGTAAATCTTCACTTGACGCATATACCGCATGTGCATTTTGTTTCACCCGCAAACTGTGTCTGCGTTTCAAGTAGCGTGTATTGCGACTTGCTCTGATCAAAGTACGCACATTTTCCCGCTAATAAGTTGCAAAGACTCTCGAAGTGAGGTACGCGAAGCCGTAAAATGCCGGAGCTACAATAACTCAACCTCCATGAACGACAATCCAAGATGGCTGCCATCCCATAGGATTTACACGGCGGTGAAATCAAATGGTGGAGAGTATACCGGTTCCCCTTTTTAAATTCCTTGAATTGGCCAGTGTGATTGTGAAAATGATGGATAAGATTTGGGATTTAGTTATGACATCAGATTATCATGTTGATGAATGTGAGCAAAAGTATCATGAAACATGTACAGAAAATGTATTAATATATGAAATGAATGCAAACATAGGATATAAGTATTCACAAACTCAATACAGAGTAGCACATTTGAAGCTAAATTTACACTTGACGCAAAGGCGCCAAGCATGTTTTAGATAGGGGTTATGAGCAATTCAGAGGGATCAATATTAAAATGCAACATTGCTAGGATCAACACAAACCAAGTTGAGAAATGCTGAACTTACATTGCAAAATAAAAATTATGTGAATTGTGTTTGTCTTTGAATTAAAATGTAAATTCAGCATATACTTAAATCAACTTTTAAAATGAACAAGCCACAAAGGTTTCTCAATTTCAAAATCAAAAAGACAATTTTCAACATAAAAGTCATGATCCAAAATCCTGGTGTGATTAGACCTAACATCCCTTTTTTTCTTAACATTAACAAAAAATATGTTTTGCCATGGGCTAATCAGGAGGAGGGGCCCTATTCAACAAAAACCAAAAACCTCCCCCCCCCCCTCTTCCGTAACTACTCAATAAATAAAGCAAAGTCTTTTCTGAAGATTCCAAATGTTTTGATTATATAATTTAATAATAATTGGGAAAAATGAAAAGTGCAACTTTACACCATCTTCTCAAAATTCATACAACTTCTTCATTTGTATTCAATTCTCAAATGTAAATACAAGCGTTTACAATTCTTTCCTCAGTTAATATTTAATGTGCGTTTACCCTTACCCCGCACCTTGTGCATAAATAAATGTCTCCCAGGTCGGACAACATCCCAAGGTACTTCAGGAACAAATAATTATATTATGAATCTTTAATTCATAAACCACTACAGCACAGGTGAATATTTAATACATAAAAGATGACAGTGTTTTTATTCAATTTAAATTTCATTTTGTGTAGATGAAGAAAATAGGATCAATCTGTCTGATTTTCTCATTTGAAAATGATTAATTTATAATACAAAAATAATGATTAAAGGGCAGAATATTTACTGAGTAAGTTTGATTAATCTAATTTATGGCATTTGACAAAACAATATGAAATTGCAGTGATTTAATCAGGACACTTAACCTTTTGTTCATTACAAATTGACACTTGCTTTGAATTTCAAAAGATGAGGAGATTTTTTTTAAAAATAAATAAAAGATTCAAGTAGACATGATTTTCAACAAAAACTTATGGAGAAACATAATTTATGTGTAAAATGTAGGATTATAAGGAAAATCTGAGCAAAATCTATAAAAATTGGAGCCAAAAAGTGAATTGATCACACACCTCTAAAAAAAGGTCGCATTTTTCCTTCTCTTCATATATATACCTACAGCAAAGCAGTTAAAATTTAATAATTGTATAAGCTTCATGTCATAGTAGCCTTCTGCCAGAATGTAAACTCATATTTTCTTCCAGTCTTCCATGAAACAAAAATTTCTGGGTTTCAACAAGCCCAAGTCAGTGCCTTGCACCAGTGTCTTTGCTGCATTATTTGCATATTATGCCTCTGTATAATTTATATGCGTGTTGAAGTGCATCCTTTTTTTCATAATGATACAGTCAAGATACAGTCATCCTTTTGCAAAAGTTAACTATTTTGTAAAAGGCGTTTAAACAATATTTGGTAATAAATCAGGCACAACTAAAGTTTTTGGCATAATTTTTCAGACAAAATTGATTGTGAGTATGAAAATGCAGGGTGCTGGTCAAACTACTATGCTATGAGACCCTGTACTCTGGATGTTTATTTACATCATCTTGAGGAATAGTGGCACAGAATATGGTAACATTAATACACATGTTAGAAAACACAGAAAGATGGAAGATTGTGAATAAGTAATACAATCAAAACACAAGACAAGGTGTTAATTGGAGCACAAAATTGGGAATAACATAAACATAAAAATTCAAAATTCAAAAGGATTAGTGTCAAAGCCATAGATTTACAAGAAAGTTAACAGGCTCACCGCCATTTTTATACCAGCATGGAGACAAAATTGGGGGTATTTGGGTTTTTGCCAATGATGCATCGCATCTTGTTATAATGCGCAAATATTGAAAACATACACGGCGCTTTGCATGCAGGTTGGCGTATCATTCACATTAAGTATTATTTGAGCGGTTTCAGAATCTCGGCACTCGTAGTTGATTTTGCCAGGACCCGGATTGGACCGAATACCCACAATTTGAGTTCCATGGCTGACGATACCATTACATTTGCAGGTGTACAAAGTCTGGTATCTCCCCTGTATATCTATGGTCAAAGCTCAACTGACTGCTGCCTCTTCGTATTGGGAATTGCCACTTTGTTGAATATTATCGTATCCAGTTGTTCAATTTACAAGTGATTTTTGGATGTACACCACCTTTACCATTGACTTATTTCATACCAGCATGCAAAACATGGTTAAAATATTTTGATAATGTTTCGGTCATAGAGTATGATGATTTGTTGAGCGTTTGGGAGTGAGTATGTGAGTTGTGAGTGCAAGAAAGTTGCATCTGATGGCTGTCATTTGTCATTTTAATTTAACACCTTATCACTAGAATTTAAAAAAATCGCTCAACATTTCCCTTTTATATGTCAGTGGCTCTTGAAATGGTTCTTCAGGTGATGGTGTCACCTGAAGAACCATTTCAAGAGCTACCGACCCAAAACTGGACATTATACAGTGTACGATGCAAATTTATGAAAAATGGCAGTTATTGCAGATAAGACTTTCTTGCACTCATATGATGATTTATAAATGTTTGACAAGGTTTGACAGATGGCAAATAGTTGAATTTAATGAGCGATTATGGTATTTTGTCTAACAATTATTTGTTGGAAGACCGCATGGTCTAATACTAACAGGATTAGAGTAAGGCCGAAAACATACTCGGCCTCCAAACAAAATTTTCGCTACCAAACATTTGGTCGTGACGTCAAAATGACGAGTGACTCCAAACAAAATAACGTAAACACCGAGTTGAGACCAAATAAAATTTAGCGCTAGATTGCACATGCTATTGAATTGCCATATACATTGGACCAAATGTTTGCTACCCGTTTATAATTTAAGTTTGATGGCAAATATTTGGTGACGTCACGACCAAATGTTTGGTAGGAAAAATTTTGTTTGGAGGCCGAGTATGATTTCGCCCTAAGGTTAGGGTTAGTAGTGGTAAGAAGATAAAGTAGACAAAATGAAATTAGCATCACTAATTTTTGTAAACAACTAACTATGTTCATATATGCCTTGCTGCTATCTACTAAGACTACTAAATGGACTAGTATATATTGCATGGACCCAAGGCCTTAACTAGGAGTGGTATATTGCTGTAAGAGTACTTGGTGATTCACAAACAATGATATCATGAACATATTAACTGGATAACTGTAATAACAAGTAACTGTTATTGGTCTAGCCAAAGTATCGAACCTTAATTCTGTTGTGGTAGGCCTACTCCAAACATCCTGAGAAAAAAGTATGGACTAAGGATCCAAATATATTCACATGTCTTTTGGCATATGGGCAAATAAAACCATTAATTAATTGTCTCTTTTAATGTCTAGCAAACAATGCATTAAAATTAATTGTTTCTATTAATGGCAAGTTAGATAGTCAATGATTAATCCATTCATTAAAAAAGTCTAGTGCATTTTGGAATGAAATATTGATATGCAAAGGGAGCAGATTTCATCCAATTTTGCTTTTTGTTCAGTTCTACAGTTGTATAAAAATCCAAAATCAATGCATTTGCATCAATGATTCTCAAAACTTGGAAGTAGTGTTGATCTTTAAAAATGTATCATCAAAGTTCAAATCACACATAAAATACAATGGAGCAAAATTGGTATCAAAATGAACAATGAAAGAATAATAGCAATAGAAAGAAATGAATCGGGAAAAAATTAAATCATTCCCAATGTATTCGCACCATTTTATACATTGTTTTTTATCAAGCAATGTATTTTAATAGATAATCAGAAGGATATTGTGCTGCCAATGATCATCGTTTTCGAATCATCGTTTGTGAACCATCAAACACTCTTGTAATCCGGCACCTCAACAAAACCAACACTCGGAAAACGAGTGACAAAGAAATCTTAAGCACCCATAACCAGAGAACCACCACAAGTTAAGAAAAAATAAAGATGCAGCACAAAAAGTGATTAATAAAACTTGAAACAGGATGCTAAGTACTCATTGACATGCGTGTCAGGATACGGCATCTTACACTAGTGACAAAACAAACACGTTACTCTAAATGGCACTTTACTACATCTGAATTCTAAATTATTCTTTTCAAACAAGCAGTGACTCTTCATGAATAACAAAACTAATATTCAACACATTCTGGATAAATTGAGGACCTAGAACCAGAAGGGGGTTAAGTCAGATTGAGTACAAACTTAGAAAATGACACAGACATCATATCATTTGTGTTGTCTTAAATGGTATTGCTGTATCTCACAGTGACTCTTACGCATGCTCTGATCATCCAATTACTACAAAACTTGTACAGAATGTAGAAATGAGAATTCTGTAGCAGGAAATTGACACAACTCAATGTTCAAGATTTTGTGACTTTTAGTTCAAGGGTCCTCAATTGTGATCAGTATTTTACAGACATGTGAAGATTTTTTTTTCTTGGAGAAGAAAAAGACCAGCATTTTTTTTTTCATTCAAGAGGGTTTGGTTGACTGCACTGTTCAAGCGACTGCACCACTGTCCATACTCAAAGTAAAAAGAAGATATCAGGATATTCCCATCATGCCTGGCTTCAAATGGGATTTTTTACGGGTTGTTAAGAAAGGGTTTACGGATTACATAAGTTACATATCCGTACACCAAGGTTTACCCCATTTGACCTCCTTTGACCTTTAATGTCCCTGATGACCTTTGATCCACTAACCAATACAAACTTGGTCTTTGGACGGTCAAGGGGCACTCACCCACCAAGTTTCAGGAACGTGCGACGTACCCTCGGTCTCTGATAAAATGTAGGTTAACATTTTGGGTTAACATTTTCATCACGGACACACCCCCATACAGACACATGGACGGAGCTCATTTTATAGCCCCATCCAAACTCCCTAACTAGTTTTCGGGGGGAAAACAATCCCAATCAAAGCAAGGCATGATGGGAAGGTCCTGATATTTTCTTTTCCTCAAAGTACCCATTGGTTGCTCATTTGCAATTATGGTTTAACCCTTTACTCACACACTAGGATTGTAAGTCTGATATTTGGAAGTTCAGCTTAGATGACCTGTGTGTTTCATACTTTAAACAATTACACAAAATTAGCACTGGTCTAATTAGCTTAGAATAGTTTGAATTTCATGCTCTACATAAACAATAGATATGCACACATGCTTTGACTAAGGTATATCTGATATGAATATCTGGTGCCAATTACACATAATAAAAGTGAAAAATTTTAACACACTGACATGAAGTTGCTAATAATCATTAAAGTTGAAACAATCCAATGTAAGGCTGTGTTCACACAAATCAATCCAATGTAAGGATGTGTTCACACAAATCAATCCAATGTAAGGATGTGTTCACACAAATCAATCCAATGTAAGGATGTGTTCACACAAATCAATCCAATGTAAGGCTGTGTTCACACAAATCAATCCAATGTAAGAACGTGTTCACACAAATTAATCCAATGTAAGGCTGTGTTTACACAAATCAATCCAATGTAAGGATGTGTTCACACAAATAAATCCAATGTAAGGCTGTGTTCATACAAATCAATCCAATGAAAGGATGTGTTCACACAAATCAATCCAATGTAAGGCTGTGTTCACACAAATCAATCCAATGTAAGGCTGTGTTCACACAAATCAATCCAATGTAAGGATGTGTTCACACAAATCAATCCAATGTAAGCATGTGTTCACACAAATCAATCCAATGTAAGGCTGTGTTCACACAAATCAATCCAATGTAAGGATGTGTTCACATAAATCAATCCAATGTAAGGATGTGTTCACACAAATCAGCCATGACTACTCGTGTAGAGTTTGCACATGAGTCATGACCAACTGAACATGACTAGCATGTTAACATGATAGCTTGTGAGTGAGACACCCATAACGTGAGTGACTTGAAATCACTTTTAGTCACAAGCGAGACACTTTCAAATTGCGATTCACACATGAAACGACTAACTTGTTAACACCAATGGCGTGTGAGCAAGACACTCACAACACTAGTGACTTCAAAATAACTTTTAGCAACGAGCGAGAAACTTTCAAATTGCGATCACACACGAGCACGACTAGCTTGTTAACTCTAATTGCATCGGAGCAAGACACCCACAACACGAGTGACTTCAAATAACTTTTAGTCACGAGCGAGACACTTT